>BHFT01031019.1:0-80984 GCA_004320025.1 Laticauda laticaudata
GCATCCGCTCCTTCTGCTGTGTGTCCGCTTCGCTGTGCTCCCCCGGAAGCCCTGCGGATGTGCCATCCACTTCCATCTGCTTCCATCCACTAGGCTTCTGTGGAGCATCTGCTTTACGTCCTCGCTACGTCCTCCTCCGTCCGTTCTTTTCCATTGTTGTCCGCTCTGTTTATGCAAATTCAGGGCACTTTTGAGAACGGATAACAACAGATGGAAAATTTTCTTGTCTGCTCTGTCCTTTTTACATACTTTTTGCATCCGTCGGCCTATGTGACAGGCCCTTAAAACAAGTTTTTAAGAATGAGGTGAAGTTCAGCATCAAAAGAGAGATCCAGCATGGTGGCAGTCAGATTCCACCTAAGTGATTTTTTAAAATCCAATTTGCAATCCCCTCAGGGAGCATCAGAGCATTACTGAACAGGACCCAAAGCATATGAGTCATGCTGTTTATGGAACTTGAAATTGAGGTTGCCTCAGTAGTTTGAAAGAGATGCATTGATTTCCAATGTATTTTCAGGTCACATTGAAAGAGTACATGCACAGCAGGACCTTTTCTGAAGATTTTAACTCTTGTATGAGGATCTTGGGAAATTGAGATATAGAAGTTATTTGGAAATCTCTAAATATACTGGCCACCTGAACTTCTCAATGTCCTCATGCATGCATTAAAGGTGTAAAAAAACCCACCCTACTGTGAATGTTCTCTTTTTTTTTTTTCAGAAGTGCTTTTAGAGACCATAAAACCTATGATGTTTCTTAACCTTAATATTCACATGCTATAATTGCAATCTCATGAGATTTGGGGAGATTAGAAATGTGCCTGGATGAAGAACAACAGAATGCAGAAAAGGCCATCTCTGAGTGATAACCAAGAGAGAAAAATAATTTTCTTATCTTCAGTTATGGGTTTTATACATACTGACAAATTTTGGGATATTCAAGTAGATGGCCGCTAAATATCAAACTTGCCTTTGAAATATTGTCGGAGTATTCCTTTTTCATCTGGAAGAACTTGGAGATAGAGTCCATCCATTTCTTTTTTCACTAATTTGATTGAAAATTACTCATCAGCCTTTGGAAAATAGGTGATTTAAGTGGCAGATATTTGTTCAAGGAAATGGGGCTCTTGAAGCTGATGCTATTCTCCCTTCCTATGTGATTGGAACTGGGCGTAAATTGGAAACATATGCCTAATGAGGTGTTAGTAGTTGTGCCTTGTGGCTGTCTCTGGTAGAAGCCTTTTGTAATCTCTTTTTTTCCAACTTTCAAAGCTTTCTACTTTATGAAACTGTTCAGTTTACCCATACATTTTATTTACTTTGTCTAGTTCTTAGTTTTAGAAGGGGAGCCATGGCTGCCAAAAATCAAAGGGTGCTACTTAAAAGAAGATTTCTTCTGTTTCCAAAGTTTAATGTGATTAAAACTTTGGGTATGTAAATAATAACTTCTTGTAGATTTACTAATTATGTTTTTATTGTAAACTATAATTAATCTTCTGTTCATCCTTATAAGGAATCTGGGCAACATATGATAAATATGAATGGAATTTGCTGAACAGTACAAGATAATAAGGCAGTCTTTATAAAACTGTAGAGAAGAATGAAAAATAGGCAAATGTAAACAGTGACAAAAGTTTAAAATGGTAGTTGAAGATATCTATTCCTAGCAGACATTGAAAATATGGTAATTTTGCTGCTAGACATAATCCTGTGAAGAGGGGTACCCCAATACAGGTAATCATTGCTTGTTGAATGTCTCCTGCAGTGACTGTTCAAAGTTATGACAGTGAAAAAACTCCAATTTCATAATCAATCCCCACATTTATGGCTGCTGCAGCATCCCATGGTCATATTGAAGCAGCTTGGAAGGTCAAAAACAAAATATGCATTTACCAGAAATCCTTTGACCCCTTACCTTGCTTCTTATAGAGATATTGTGCAAAACCACGAAATTGCTGAACTAAGGAACTGGAAGTAAGCATGTTTCAGTGAATAAGGATGGATCTGGAAAATAACAGAAATGTACTTCTCCTTTTNGTGCACAAATAAAACCTGTACTCTCCAACCTTTTGTGGTCTTGTGTCCTGATTTGGAAGCAAGATTTGCTGCAACATTTATGGTGACCCAGATGGTCAGGGGTCCTGAGGCCTGCTGGAGGGTCCACCCCAGCTGCCAGTGACTGGGTAAATTGAAGGGAACATCCCAGGCACCATCGGTCCTTTGAATCCGAGGGACTTCCCGAGACTACGGGATTTGGAAGCAAGATTTGCTGCAACAATATGATCACCATTCAGGCACTTTGCAACTGTCTTATAACAAGCAGAAGGCAGAAGTAAAATTGTATGTCGTATTCACGATTTTTCACTTCGTGACAGAACCACTTCACTCTACGATTGGAGGAGAAGTAAGATGGACACAAGATTTTCTGCTTGGCAATCATGCCAGTCCCAATTGTGGACATTAAGTGAGGACAACCTGTTCCACCCTCATTGGGAATATTCTTTCTTCTATTATTGCTTCATAAGCCATCTCAGCGCTCCCAATCATCTGGTTAACAAATGCAGAAATGTTGAAATAAATAAACCAATCAACAAAATAGCATTTGTATTTCTAATCTGAAAGTTGTTATTCTCTTGCTGTAGGGAAATAAAGCTTGGTCCATCATTGATTTTTTTTTCATAGGCAACTGTTGGTGTAGAACAGTATCCATTGTATATTCTATTTCACATGAAAAAAGGAAGATTACATTTTTTTTCATATGATGAAAAGCAAATGAAGTATAAGGGTTTACCAAAAAATAAAAGAAGGCTTATATTTTCTTATGTTGAAAAGCAGCCATAAGTGCACTTAGAAAACACTTTTGAGGTTTTCCTTGAAATGTTTTTATCTTCACTTTCCAGGAAGCCTTTCTGAACATATTTTCCTTTGGTCATTTTTTGTTGTTTAAGCAATACCAAGTGGAGTCAAACAACAAAATATGATTGAAAGCACTAAAAGAAACTGAATTTGCTTTTTCATCAATTCATTCAAACTATTCCACATATGCTTTGGATATGTTCAGCCTTTCACAGATTTGTAAAATCAGAATTTTGGCATGTAGCCTGGTTGCACTAGTTTTGTGGTAGATAATCCTATATTTAAAGTAGAAAAAAATACAGGGTAGATTTTTTTTAATGCACAAATCAGTGGTGGGATTCAATTTTTTTTTTACTACCGGTTCTGTGGGTGTTGCTTATTTGGTGGGCATGGCTTGGTGGTCATGTGACTGGGTGGGCATGGCCAACTCAATGTCACTCACATCAAGGAGTGCCTCACCTGGCCCCTCCCCTCCCAGCCATTCCTTGTCACCCAGCCTCAACTTATCTATAGTTCTATAAAAATGTTGTTCACCTTTTTTGATTTTATTATTGTGTACTTTAGATGTACTTTCATGAACCACTGAAAGTTGGAAATGGCTCCACATGCTTACCCAAGAGTGTGAAGGCAACAGGCTTTAAGGGGCTGCCACAAAGAAAGGGACAATGTATTTTCCCAAAGAAGCGAGAATGTACAAGAAAGGGATGGAAACTGAACAGAGAGAAGCATCTAAGACTAAGAGAAACTTCCTGGACAGTGAGAATACCGTGTGGAAACTGCCTGTCTCGAGAAGTTCTGGGGGTGCTCAATCACTTGAAAGTTTTTAAAAAAAGATCGACGCCATTCCTCTGAAATGGCTATAGGTCACCCTAAGTCCCTTTAAGTGTTATTGTGTTATTCGACACCTTTCTCGGATTGTCGGACTCAGAGTCTGGCATCCTCAGTTTTCTGCCTGAGCTGGGGGTTGGAACTAGAAACCTCCAAAGTCCCTTTCATTCTTGTTAAACACATGTGTATTTTATGCTCTGGACTATGACATTGAATACATGTAAAACGCCTGAAATATTGTGGTAGCCCTGGGCAAAAGAAAGGCAGTGTAAAATATTTAACACAATGATAAATAATGGAACAATTTAAAAATACCAGAGTTTTCTCTCTCGTCTATTTTTTCTTTCCTTTCTTCTCCTCTTTCTTCTTTCCTTCTTCCTTCCTTCCTCCCTTTTCTCTCTCTCTCTCTCTCCTCTCTCTCTCTCTCTCTCTCACACACACACACACACCACACAACACACACACACGAAGCATTTCTTTTGTTAACTTACAGACATGCATTTGAAGCAGCTCCTTTAATTTCTCACAAGGCTGGAGTGGATTCCCCACCCCCTGTCAGACCACACTCCTTCTCATTCCAGGCACTTTAACTCACATGGGGAAGCGATACTTGCAGATCCATAGCTTTCTTCCTTTCCCCCTGGGGAGAAAGAGACAATGGGGGAACGGAAAGCTTAGACAGAATAGGGGGCAAGTGAGCGACCGCGGGACCAGGTTTGGGGTTTGAGCCAGCCCAGGGGTCATCACCAGTTCGGGACCTATGCCAAATAACTGCTACAAGGTCCCCCAAATAGGCTTAGTGAACTGGTTTGAAACCACCTCTGGCATACAATGTATCTGAGTAAATGTGAAGGCATTAAGAAACCACAATCATGCATTTCCAAGTAAGGAATGGCACCAGGTTAGCATGTCCTCCAAATAAGTGGAGATGACATTGCTGCTATGACTTGAAGGAGTAGTCGTAGTTGCTTTATGAAAAGCTCTCTGCTTAGGAGAGAACTGAAGATTGCCTCATTTGGCCCAAATGGCTGCTCTTGCCAGAAGTTTCCCATTAGGTTTGAGCTCGGGATAAAGGCAGCCTTTGTTCTCAGTTGTTACACACCTTCTGACCTACTAAACCTCAACTTTTTAATTAGAAATTACCTTTTTACCTATTCAAGGCCTTAATATAAATCTTCCAAAATGACAAGTTGGGTAAAAACTTACTTGTGGTAATTTGATCTTCATTCCAGATTACAAGAAAAGTTAATGATATGCTTAAGAATTTAAATAAATGGCAAAAATAAAGGCTTTTTAAAAAGCTTTTTAAAAACAAGACTTTATCAAGAAACTTTATTAAAAACACGTTTTGCTAAAACCTTGAAGAAAACTTTTGAGTATGGAAAAATTAAAACGGAAGCAGAGATTAAATCCTTATGACAACATCTGAACGAATTAACAGAAGATGTTGGAACAAAATGAAGAAATTACAATGGTTCCACCATTTTCTGATATCCCAATTTACTACTCTTCAGTTTTCTTCATTCTTTGCAGTCTTTTTCGCATTTCATCTTAACAACTTCTTTAATTTTCAATCCATAGTTCCAGGCTCTCTATCAACAGTTGTTCATGGCTTCAAAGTATTTCCTGTTATTCCTCTTTGAAACTAGTGATTTTCAAGAACATATTATGGAACGTTGCTGTCATTCTTCTTCCGACTTTAGATTGATTCTAACTGGCAAATGAGCAATGTGCAAATGATCCACAATCTTTATAAAATTATTCAAATATACACATTCATAGACCCAACCCCCTCTCCCCAAATACGTCAGTGTTAGAGTTTCTAATTACAGGTAGTCTTTGGTATACATGTGAAAAGCAACTGCATTGCTTAGTTGATGACAATCTCTGCACCCAGTTTTGTCATTGACAAATTCCATGGTCCATCGTTAGGCCAAGGCAACTTCCTCTGGTTTTTCCACAACCAGTAGTGAAGAAGCTGGCAGAAGTTTCAAGTCCCACTGCATTAGCAAGCAAGTGACAAGGGATCGTTGAATGGCCAGCCAGGGGCATAAAGTGCCAGAGGGGTGGGGGATTGGTGCAGTAAGAGGGAGATTTTTATCCCCAGTGATTTTCAACCCTGCCCAGTCTACTTTCCCCATTGATTTTATTTATTTTATTTATTTGGTTTGTCAATTGCTACAAGATAATTAGGTTATAAGTAAAACAAAGTTTTGATAAATGGATACATATAGAAGAAAATAAAAAAACAATAGGGCAGGGACACGAGGCACATTGGTATGCTTTATACACGCCCCCTACAGACCTCTTAGAAAAGGGTGAGGTAATTAGAAGTCTAAGGTTAAAAGTTTTTGAGGTTTGGGGGAAGAAAACCACAGAGCAGGTAGAGAAACATTGACCATTCTGTTGCTGAAGTTGGCAATTTCTGCAATCAAGTTTGCTGCAATTAACCTTGACTTTTATCTGTTGTTGCTCTTTGTATTGATTATGATTGAAGCTGAAGTGATTCATTGACAGGTAGGGGACACTGCAATGTATGATTTTAATAAACTATATACATTGATCGGGACGAAATGCGATGTAGTTCTAGTTTTTCTAGGTCTATAATTCAAATCTAGTGGTATAAGGTATTCTGCAACGAGTAGAGAGTGGAGAACTCTTCTGTGAAATATTTCTGGACTTTCTCAACTGTGTTAATATCAAATACATAATGTGGGTTTCCAGACTGATGAGCTGTATTCAAGTATTGGTCTAGCAACTGTTTTGTATGCTTAGTTAGTAGTGTAATGTTAGCAGAGAAAAAGCTACCATAAGATTAGGTTAATAACTCTTCAGCTTTTGGCTGTATAGTTACAGTGGGCTCTAGCACTTAAGATTATTGGAGATGAGTACTCCAAGATCCTTGACAGAGTTTGGTCATCAACAAGGTCTTGACTATTCATCCGGTATTTTTATTTTTGATTTTTTTCTGCAATATGTAAGACAGAGCATTTATTTGTTGAGATTTGAAGTTGCCATTTGTTTGACTGTTCTGACACATAGTTGAGATCTTTTTAAGGTAGCAGTATCGTCTGTAGTGTTGAATAGCTTTACATTGTCAGCGAAGAGAACACAGTTACTCTTAGTATGATCAACAGAGATCATTTATGTAAGTATGAGAGAGTTGGTCCTAGAACATTGCCTTGGGACATCACTGTTGACAGGTACAGAATTTGATAGGACACTCCCAGTTTTAACCATTTGTTTCTGTTTGACAGGAATGCTTCTATCCAGTTATGTAGGTGTCCAGAGATTACATAAGTTTTAGTTTTAGGAGTAGTTTGTTGTGTACCACTGAATCAAAGGCTTTACAGAAGTCTAATGTAGATTGCATCTATTGCTTTGCCCTGATTGAGTTGTGTAGTCCATGTATGTTTGAGCAGTGTAAGAGTTGCAGATTCCAAATAATTTTTTTTCTGAAATGGTTTATTAGAGAGTAGGTTTTTGTCTCTAAGTGGTGGATAATAGATTGGTTAATAATTGATTCCATGACTTTACAGGTGATGCAGCATAAAGAGATTGGTCTGTAATTTTCAACTCGGCTGGGGTCTCCCTTCTGAAGATGGGATGACTGTGGCTTGTGACCATAGTTTTGGCAAGGAGCTGGTCCTGAAAGATTTTCAAAGATTATGCTTAGAGGTTCGGCTATGGCAGTGGATAGCTTTTTTAAGAAGTAGGCACATATTCCATCTTTTCCAATAGATAGAGATGGTTTAGATTATGTAGTGCTTTTTCAACGTTTTCTACTGTAAAATTGATATGTATTAGATCATTGTAGTTGTTCTGTGGTTTGACTAGGAAATACTGGCATAGTCCATTGCTGTTTACAAATACTGAGCCAAAGAATTTGTTGGAGATTGGCTTTAATAGTGTCGTGCAGTCTTATATAAATTGTCCTTTCAGGGGTGGGATGGACCTTGAGTCTTTTAGTTTGTTGTTTACAAAATTGTAGAAAGTGTGGGTGGAACTGGTGCATAGAAGATTTTCCTCTTGTTTAATGTGATAATTGGTGCATTCAGTCTTTATCTGGTGGCATAAAGTTTTGTATCGGCTTTTGAAGTTGGCAACGTGTGATCTCTTTTTGGACTGAAGCTTTCTTATTGTTATGGGTAATCTGTTTTTTCTGATTTTTGGAGTTGTTATTGGTAAATCTAGTTTGATGACTCTTTTCCAACCAAGATAACTTCAGACCAAAATAAAACATGCTTTGTTTCCAGCGTTTGCCAGTACAGAGGTCCAAACTCTTATGAAGTTCTCACACCTGCAGCCCATGAAGAGGATCAAGGCCCTCTCCTCCTGACTAGACCACATCTCTCCCTTATCCTCTCCTCCCTGCATGCCATAGGATGGATAGGGGATAGGCCTGGGTCCTTCTCTGACTGCTCAGCCAGCCTCTGCCCTTCCTCACCCTCCTCCACAACCTCCAGAGCCACACTTCCACTCCCTGTTCGCTGTTCTTCTTCTCCCTCAGAGTCAGTATCCACCAGGGGCATGACAGAAGGGGCACAGGGCAGAAAACATCCCGCAGAAAGCACAGCTCTACAACATAGTCCTTTCAGCAGTTCCAAGAAGGCTCCACACCAATTTGCACTATTCTGGTTACCCTGAGGATACAGACAAACCTCCAAGTGGCCTCAACAACTCTCTAAAATAATGGAAATGATCAGCATCTCAAGGAGTATAACTCCTTCCATTCCCTACCATCTAGTCATCCAAGCTTCTTGGATGAGAAGTAAAACTTCTTCAAAGAAAAACACAAAAGTCCAGTTGCCTTTTGAAAAAGCACCTTTGGGTCAATTGATAGAATAGACATAAGGATTTCAGGAACAGTTTAGAATTGTCTCTTGTTTGATTTGCTATTATTCCTTCTTAAATTTAAGAAAATAAGTTCAAAATAAGTTGAATATTGAGTTTATTAAAAGTTTTAATATTTAAGAAAATAAGAGAAATAATAGGAGAAAGAGAGCTAATTTGGTCTAGTAGTTAATGCACAAAGCCATAAACCAGGCAACTGTGTACTCTAGTTCTGTCTTAAATGGGAAAGCTGGCTGGGTGACTTTAGGCCAGTCACTCTCTGCTAGCCCATGATGCCAGGCTTGGGTGACAAGCTAGTTAGTCAATTTCTGTTGCCATAAATCGATCAATCCTTCATTGATTAAAAGACAACAACCCTTATTTGCAAGAAAACATAGGAAGGGGAAAAATGGTAACAAAAATGAGAAGGTTAATACTAACCCACCAAAAACCACAACTAAATTATTGTAGAAAAGACATTTGGTTTATAATGGCTAAAATTTTTGTTGTCACTATTTAGTTACTAAAAACTAAAATATGTCTGGATCTATTTCCTTTGCTAAAACTCTATATGGAAACAAAATAATTCTGAGTTGCTCAGAATCCTTGTAGATTGCTCTTCTACAATTTATTGGCTTATTTCTGAGAGTCTTGTTTTGGACTTCAAACTAACCTGTTTCATCACAGAGTCATCCAAAGACAGAATAAGAACTACAGTCATCCAAAGACAGAAGTGTCTTAAGATTCAAATTGATTTTGCTTGTGTAAAATTCGTGCCAGCACTCTGTCTGCTTCATTCTATTTAACCCTTAAGGAAAAGCCAGGCAAAAGACAGTACACTGAACTAGAACCCAATTTTCATCTGTTGTTATGGTTACTACAAGTAGAAAATAATTTCCTGTAATTTATCTTAAGATCATTTATGTCAGATACAAACACATATTAAGCTGAATACCATGGTAATTTCTTTTACAATTGTTTTAGTAACCATAAGATATTCATTTTTTACTTCATAAATAAGAACTACAGTATGTCATGATCAGTCAGAGAAGATAAAATGAATCTAATTAAGTACCATCAGAAGATCACTTTGCTGTTTTTATTGCTGCAATAAAAGTTCCCTTACCTTCTTATTCATTCTGAAATGCAGAGATTATTATGGAAATAGGATGGAACCAAACAAGTCTTGCTTGACCTAGAGCTGTGTACAGAAGTATCCTCCTGAAGTTTATGGAAGGAGATGAAACTCAACTGCTTGCTGTGCCCCCTTTTATTTAAAATGAATGTAGTCATATATATGCATCACAAAGGTCACATATATTGGTTTTTATATAAATAGTACAATCATTAAACTGATCGATAGGGCTCTCAGTTCACTGATAATCATAGAAAATGGGCTTAGATGTATTGGCAGAAGAAGCTGACAGCCATTCAGTGGTGTGCACTGCCATACATTTGCTGATTTTTATGCAAGGCACAGTGTTAAGACAACAGTTCTAAAAACACAATGAGATCTGATATGAATAGAAAAGCTGTGCTACAGTTGGATTTATGCCAAAGATCAAATAGATCTTCCTGGCAGTCTGACTTATTTAGAAAAGGATGGGCTGAGATAAAGCCAGTTGCAGATATCTGATGCTGTCAATGCCATTTGAACAAGTCACTTTTCAGATCTGTAAAAATTACACATGGAAGTTGGTCTATAATATTTGCCAAAGCCAGGAAAAGCTTTTCTTTGACCTCAAGAAAGATCAAATACATTTTAAGTTGTGTCGAACTCCAATCCTTGTTGTCATCTTACCTTTACAAAAAATGACATGCAATTGAAAAGGTAATAAAGTACTTATTGAATATTTGCTTTGAATATAACCTCAGCTTGAATTTTCATAGTAATGAAATAGTAATTCAACTAGTCTCTTGCAGTGACCAATTGAATTACTATTTCACAAAACAGCGCTCCCAAAAACTGATAATTGTCAGAGATCAGAAAGAGGCAGGTATTCAACAGATAAGTAAAACCATCTGCTTGCCTCAACATAATTTATTGTCCAGCAACACTATTCTCCACATCCCCCACTGGCATCAACTCATTAGCCAGTGCTGGATAGAGCAAGGCAAATAGCAGATATGCTGGCCAGGAGCTTTAGATAGAGGGAGTCAGGGAGAGATAGCAGATAAGGTAGTGATACTGCCCATTCTCATTGCCAGGAGCTTTTTCTTGCATGAATCAGAGGAAAATGAGTTCAGAAATTGGGCTGGCCAAAAGCTTTCTGGAGATTGTTGGTCTTGTATCTTGATGAATATAACATTAAAAGCTGAACACTCTGTCTTATAGTCATTGAGGTACAAGGCTTATGAGTTCAAATCCTTGTAAAGGGTTGAACACATTCAATAAGCTTACAACTTCATGAGAACTGGATAGGCACTTGTTGAGGTATGATTTAGTAGACTCCTGTACTGAGCAAGGGGATGGACTAGATGGATTCCCTTCCAAGTCATAAGCAACTCAATATAACAGTATGATTTTACGATTATCTCTTAAAATGGCCTATTTTATGAGATTATTATGAGTATCAATTTTAGAAAGGGGGAAGCAATTACATATGAATATTAAAGTTTTATAGAAGGTAATTAGTTCTCCCATTGAAAATCTCTTTATCCTAGAACTGCTAACATTTGGTCAGATTGTCAGTTTGGAAATATCTTCATGAAAGGAAGCATGGAAAGATTAGATCCGATCAAATATTTGACGTGTGCACAATGGCTTTGATTTGCCCTGAAAAGTATTCCAATTCAATTTACTTTAGGGAGACAGAGGGGCAATTGTAATTTGTTTCAACAAAACATTTTACATTGTCTCACATTGCTCTGAGGAAACCTGAACTTTTTTCATACGCACTAACTCTACCCAGATTTCTCATCAAGTCCTTGCAAGTCCTGATTGAGACAGATTAAGATAAGCATTATGTTTATTTTGCTTCACATTAAAAACAGAAGGAACTTCAAGGGGGTGCTTTGCTCAAGCCATCACCAAAACAATGTACCTCCTTGAGGACCTGAACAGCCCTATGAAATTGATCTTTGAGTACCGTTGCTCCTACTGTCTTTAATTTCAACTATTTTTCTATGATATACCAGGCCTAATAAGCTAGTCAACAGATGAGTTCATGTAGAAATCAGGCTATTGCATGGTAGGATTTTAGAGTTGGTGAACCTCAAATATATGAATCAGTAGGACTTAAAACCTTTTCATTTTGACTAGGAATAGATGAATCTGTTTCATTTTTTTTGTAAAAAAAAATCAAATCTAAGTTCCTTTTCCCCCACATCATTTTGTGATTTGTTTATTTGAAGAAGGGTACATATTCTATACTCAGTTTTTAATGAATGCACTTTTGTAGACAACTTTCACACTTACTATATGTGATTTTAAAATAAAAGTCAAAGAATAACATTGTAAAATTTGAAGAAATGCAAACATGAAAAGTTAAGATTGAGTTGGCTTGCTTATTAGTTCAGGAAGTGTGAATGAGATATTGTATTGACATATGAATCAAACTAATTGCTTTTATTTCTAATTTAAGCTGGAATATATCTGTACATATTCTTCAGTGCCTTTGAATTGTTGATCAAACTTGTGAATTTTTCCACAAAGAGAAGCCCAGTGAGACAATTAAAGGTACAGAAGAAGATTATACATACATTCTGTTTAAGATGAAGGTTCAGATGAAACAGTCTGTCTGTCTCTCTGTCTCTCTCTCCCTCCCCCTCTCCCTCCCCCCCCCGTGTGTTTCAAACCATATTTAAAATCTCATTTCATGGATTGTTATGTCATCAAATTTTAAAATTGCTCCCTGAGTATCATGATGAATATATGATTCTGATTTTTTCAAGCATGCCCTCTTGGGACAGAGTTATCTATGTATGGTTGGCTTCTCATAGTATGTTGGCATTTTCTAGCCTAATTCATGCAGGATCAGGATGTCTATGAATTGCTATATCATTGGAGATGATGATTTGATGGAGAACTATATTATACGAGCGAAATGATGCTGAAATGGCTAAAACTGTGAAGTTGTGACTGAGGCTTAAATAGCAGCCGCTGTTGCCTCAATGTAATTGGTGACCTTCTGAAGTCAGCTCTTTGTGGGTAATCTATAGCAGCCCTCTGCCTGGAATGCCTTTCAATTCATCATTTCCCCAGAGATTTAAAACAGTCATCAAAAACATTTTTTCCTTGCTCAGGCCAATTTATCTCCTTGAAGGCCTGATGATTCTCTTTGAAATTCCCACTGTGCATTAAATATTACAAATTCAAATCAATATTCTCCCTCTTAAATAAAGTCACAGTTGTCAGAGTAAGAGGGCATAATCCAATTTATGTTTTAGCTGGGTGCAGTAGGAGGCACATTCTCAATGAAGTAGAAAAAAGTTGAATAGCTTAAAAGAAACAGCCATTTATATCCTAGTTATATGTTTGCATGGGCTCATATGTTGCACACCCTTATAAATAGGTGGGCATTACTTTCATCTCTTGTCTCAGTTTGCTATATTATTATAAACTTGTGGAATTTTATAATGTCTAACTATATATGAATTCATACAAAAATTCACATTAGGATCTTTATGCAAAGATCATTATGGACCATTGTGGTCTGTTATGAAACATAAAAATTATATGAGCTGCCTTCAATATGTCTTAAATTTTTATAATGAATAACAGCAATAGCATTTAGACTTATATACTGCTTCACAGTGCTTTACAGCCCTCTCTAAGTAGTTGACAAAGTCAGCATATTACCCCCAACAACTTGAGTCCTCATTTTACCAACCTCAGAAAGATGGAAGGCTGAGTCAACTTTGAGCCTGGTGAGATTCAAATTGCCAAATTGCAGGCAGCCAGCAGTCAGCAGAAGTAGCCTGCAGTACTATATTCTATGCCACTACAGCTCTTAGGGTAGAGAATAGAGTACAGAAAGAAAAAACACAGAGACTGGAAGATGGAGCAATACACAAAATGTTTTGAATAGGTAAACAAGATATAGTAGATTATATAAAGAGATATGAGAACCATAAAAGTATAATAGACAGCAATAGCAGTATGTAGGTTGAAAGTAGAGCAATGTAATAACTTGACAGAAAGACAAAATAAGAGATACTGTTTAAGAAGTTCAAAAAACAAGAAAGAGAGAAGGGTGACCAAGAGAAGGGGAAAACAGTAGAACACAGAAGCATAGCCAAAAATGGATGGGGGCAGGGCCAGCCAGTTGTGGGATTAGCCAGTTTGCTGAACAGGGCAGAATTTTAACAACCAGTTTGCCTGAACCAGTTCAATCCGGCTTAATCCCACCTCTGATCATAGGGCTGGAAGGGACCTCAAAGGTCTTCTACTCCAATCCCCTACTTAAAACAGGAGAAATTATACTATCTTGGTCAATAAAGTTGTCCAGACTATTCTTTAAAAACTTCAGTAATGGAGCACTCACAGTTCTGGGAAGCAAGTTTTTCCATTATTACTTGTTCTCACTGTTGGGAAATTTATCCTTAGTTCTAGGTTGGCCTTCTTTTTAACAAGCTTCTACCCATTACTTCTTGTTCTGCTCTCTGGTGCTTTTGAGAATAAGTTGATCCCCTATTTTCTTAACAGACCTTTCAAGTATTGGAAGACAGCTATCATATAACTCCAATTCTTTTCTTTGATAGACTTACACATACCAAGTTGTTTCAATTGTTCATCATAGACTATTCTCCAGACCCATGATCATCTTTGTTTGCTTTCTTCTGCATACTTTCTAGTGTATCACCAGTGCAGTATAAAGTGAAACTCTCATTTCATATAATCTTGATACTATCCCTCCATTGATGTGCCTAGGATTGCACAGGTTTTTTTGGCAGCTGAAGTACATTGCTGGTTTATGCTTAAGTGATGCTTAAGGACACCTAGATCCCTCTCACAGTTCCTACTATTGATCAAGATACTACTTGTTCTATATCTATGCATTTGGTTTTTCAAGTATGTCCGTACACTTGTGTATATGTCATTCCTTAAGCAGTACAGATAGTGATACAAAGTATTATGTGGATTAGAATAATAGCTTGCATAAAATGACATTTGGTTGTATGTCTGGCATCAGGACCAAAATGTGTGAAACCAACTAATAGTGTCCTTACTACTAGTAGGAAATGCTGCATGTGGCATGAGTACAATTAAGGCTGTAACCTAGACCATGATTTTCTTCTCTGATCAAAAATATGTTATGTGAATGCTTTAACTGACTGAAACCATGATGGATGGTGGAGATCAATACTTTGGTTTATTTGCCATAGATATCTAGCACAAAAATATAAAGAGTACTTGTCAGGAGTTCATGTTTTGTTCTACATGTAGTCCTGTGGATATTATGGGGGACTTAGTATGTTTTTATCAAGGTAAGCATAGTTATGTCACAAATTAAGTCTTTAAAACTCAAGGGTGAGATTTACTTGGACAGAATCATTCCCAAGTCTGATGTTAGCAAGGATGGATCCACATAACATATGATCCATATGTTTTGTCTTGTATGGTATCCATAACTGCTATGTAATTCTATCTGAGCATGATCCAGATAATGAGGAATTTCACAGACTCATTCAATGAACAGTTGTATAGATCATGTTTGCATAATTTAAGCCCTTGATCTGAAACAATAATCTTTTAATGCGCCTCTTGTGGTATGTGGTTGGAGTTGGAATTCAGGCAGAGACACACCATAATGCATTAAGTACTGGTCTTACAATCAAGAGTTATGACTCCCCAAGGGATTGCAATCCACCTTCTAGGGCTTGGCAGTTCAATTTTCTCCATGTTCAGGGTTGATTCGTGGGCAGTCACTTCTTTTAAGAATACTGAACTAGATTAACTAGGATTTTCCATGTGCTATATAATGACAGAAAGAAGATCAGAAGTGATAATTAACTCTTACACAATAGAAATATGACTTATACATAGTTTTAAAACAGAAATGTAGGAGCAGGGAAATAAGAAAAACAACTGAAAATACCAGAGGGATTTAAACGGGTAACCAAGGAGATCTATAAAAAAAAGTTGGACTGAGGCTTTTCACCACTGAGCTGAAATGCTGTCCACCCATCTTTGAATTGGCAGAAAAGTGTATCAGCATGAAATTAACTGACCCTGTTGTTGAACTTATTCTGCTTCTGTTGTTTTTGTTCCCAGTCAACCTTGATTTCTTCAACATAACAAAGCTAAATCGATTTTAAAGACCTTGATATAGCTTTTGGATGGTTGCAAAATAAAGAGAAAGACATTAAATATCTTAAGGTTAATTTAGGATGATTTCTTTCATGGGCTAGGGCTGTCATGAATCTGTTCTTATCGGGATATAGTTTGTATCTTGGTTAGATGCTAATGGGGAAAAACATAATGTAAATTTGGAGCTTGATTACATACTCAATATTTGCATTGTATTTAATTATGTGGCATCATTATTCTTCTAGGAAGTCCTGGGAAAAGAAGTTCTATCAAAGTTCTGCAATCAGAACCTATTCTAATAATGATGCCAAAAATATAAATTTTCTGCATCACATAAAGCTTATGCATTATAAATGTAAAAGCATTGCAAAGCATTCCACAAAGTAGACCACAACCTACTTCTCAGTAAGCTCGAAAAAAGTGGAATAAAAAGCACCACCATTAGATGGACTCGCAACTGGCTGACAAACCATACTCAACAAGTCGTCCTTAATGGGTCTAAGTCTACATGGAGGGAAGTAAGCAGTGGGGTGCCACAAGATTCCATCTTAGGCCCAGTACTCTTCAATATTTAGATGAGAGAATAGAAGGGGAATTTACCAATTTGCAGATACTAAGCTGGCAGGAGTAGCTCACACCCAAGAAGATAGGGTCAAGATCAGATGGATTCTGGACAGACTAGAAACACTGGGCCGTAATCGAACAAAATGAAATTCAATGAGAAAAAAAGTAAATCCTGCACTTAGGCAAGGAAAAACCAAAAGTACACATATTAGACTGGGTAAACCAGGCTCAGTAGCGAGTAACTGTGAGAGGATCTTGGAGTCCGTGTGACAATCAGCTAAATATGAGCCAGCAGTGTGCAGCAGCAGCACGAAAAAAGTTAATGCAAGTCCTAAGTTGTATAACAGAAGTATACAATCAAGATCAAGGAAGTACTAATGCACTCTATCAAGGCTTAATAAGACCACACCTAGAATACTGCATCCAGTTTTGTTCACCAACATTATAAAAAAAGATGTTGAGACTCTAGAAAAAGTACAGAGAAGAACAACCAGGAAGATTAGGGGACTAGAGGCTAAAACATACAGCAAACGGTTGTAGGAACTGGGCTTGCTAGTCTAGTAAAGAGAAGGACCAGGGGAGGACATGATAGCAGTCTTCCAATATTTGAGGGGCTGCCAAAGATAGGAAGGGGTCTCTACATTTCTAAAGCACCAGAAGGCCAGACAAGGAATAATGGATGGAAACTGAATAAGGAGAGATTTAACCTGGAAATAAGGAGAAACTTTCTGACAGTGAGAACAATCAACCAATGTAACAGCTTGCCCTCAGAAGTTGTGGGAGCGCCATCACTTGAGCCTTTCAAGGAAAGATGGACTGCTTATTGTCAGAAATGATGTAGGGTCTCCAGCTTGGGTGAGGGGTTGGACTAGATGACCTACAAGGTCCCTTCCAACTCTGATTATCTGTTATCTGTTAAAAGAAATATTGATTGGGGCAATTGTAAGATTGTACAAATACCTCAAAGAAAGCAAACACAAAGGTGAGAGCTAAACAGGTAGGAAAGAAGAGCTAAAGTTTGTCATTCAGACAAATGGCCCTGTGTTGAAGATTGCTATTATCAGGGCTCCAACAAATCCACCACCATTCAAAATCATAAATCTCTAGCCATATCTCTCAGAGTAAAAATATTGTTTTATTAAAGGTAAAGCTTCGCACGGAGAACACGTGCCGCTTTGTTTTGATCTGTGCTCACCACTGGAGTGGCCCCGAGCCACCCAGATTTGGGGCTGAAGCCACCCTGTAGAAGTTAAGAAGATGGAGCCATTAGCTGGGTTGAGAGACCATCTCTCTCCTCCTCAGCTGGCCATTACTCCCTTTCCCAAAGGGCATTGCAGTGTGGTCAGAATGGCCACCTCAAAGAAGAATCCAACCAGACAAAATTGTGCAGGAGGTTTAAAGGAGAAAGCTTGACTGATTGGGTGAATGGAGAACATCTATTTAAGGTTCCTGGAACCTGAATTTTAAAGACTAATACTATTCAAGAAAAGATCTTAAGCAGCGAAAGAGAAAGGGAAAGGACAGAATTGGTTTCCCTCTCACATTGACAGTTTTAATTAACTTGGAAGTTTAAGAAGAAGAGATTCAAATAAGAAATTGATACTAATCCCACTTTGACATTAATGCTATTTTTAACTGAAAATAAAGTGTCAAAAGGGATAAAGATTCTTGGATTATTAAAAAATTTCTTTAAAAAAGAAAGAAAGCAGAGGAGGGGAAAAAGGAAACAACAGTGAATATGGAAAATAGGAGGAGTTACCTGAACTTAAAAAAAATGATAGTGGAATTTTAACCAGCGATTGCAAAAGAACATGTAGCTGAAACTTTGTTACAAGATAACAAAGCCCCTGGAAAAGAAAGTGACAAAAGAAAGCAAATAAGCAGTTTTGGATTATTGATGATTCCTAAATTTGGATGTGGATCCTAATGAATCAAAAATGAAATAAAATTGGGCATGTTTAATTTTTTTTAAAATGTCATCACTCTTTGAAGAGTTAAAATGAGACTTAAAGAACAAAAGAGAAGCACAAAGAGGGAAAGGATCTGTTGGCTCGTATTTCAATTTTTAGAAATGAGATTCTGAACTATAAAAACAAGCAACGCTGCAGAGACAAGAAGGGTGAGATAAAGAAGAGCCATCTTTAATGACCAAGCAACTTTAAGTGGGATAAAAAGGGAAAGTGGAGGGAAGGGGAATTAAAAACTTAAGCATTGAGGCGACAACCAAAAAAGAGTAATTTGAAAAACAATTATAATATTAGGAAGAAGCAGGAGGAGGATCACAAGAAGGAAAAATCAGATAGAAAAGGGAATAAAAAGGGGAGGGAGAAGAAAGAGAGGAAGAGGGAAAGGAAAAAAAAGCTACAAACGCAGAAACAAATATAAAGGAAAAACATACAAGAATTAAAGGTATAAACCTATTTAAAAGACACAGAGACAACGGTTAAAATTTAACTTAAGGAGAGGATTCGGCAAGATGCATGGATAGCATTGTTTATATAGAAACAGAAAAGGGTTCAAAACTAAGTTTAGATGATTAAAGTGATAGAAAAAAAATATATTTATGCTATAATGGAAATTTGTTTGTGTAAAGAGAATAAGGCTCTCAATGATTAAAAAGAAAGTTAAAAAAACTGAAAAGAAACATGAAGATGTTTTATCAGTTGACAAAATGAATTTGAATAGGAATAATAGATTTATTGACTACTGTTGATATTGTTTTGTTTTTAATTAAAGACAGTAATAAATAAAATATGAAATATAGATGATAAAAGTGAAAGACAACTGATTATTAGGCTATGTTTGTTAAAAGAAATAGAAAATGTAAAAGATTGTTAATTAATTTTAATGCGAGCTGTACTTTGAATAATTATTCTATTTAATATTGTTATAAGCTATATATAATAACACAGATCTATACAGTATATATCATACAATACTTTTTTCTTTTAAGAATTTAGTGTGTATTTTTACGGGAATTGTACAAGCAGAATTCTGTTGAAAATAGGTATTGATAAAATAGAGGTTAAAAATGAATGTTATAACTGTAAAGGTATAACTTAAATATTTTAAACAATATTGAAAAAAGATACAAAGGTGTTACACTCCAGTCTAGTAATTACAGGGGAAAATTTGTTTTATGAGAAAAGATAATACGAAATTGTAAACAGGACAGATAACAGTATAAAACATTGATTAGAAATATTTTAAAAGTTAGAAAAAGATATGTAATTGAATTAAGAAAAGAATGAGATAATTTAAAATAAGGCTATAGGAAATAAAGAAAGGGAAAAGCTATTGAAAAAAATTGCAAAAATAGTTCCAAGATATGGATTAGAATGTATAATGATAAATATGTATTGAGTTTATGTCTGTATGGAGAAACGATAACTCATGATCATGTTGTTCTCAAAAAAGATATTTTATTTGTACTTGTATCTTTTGTGAAGACTCAAATAAAACTTTTATTAAAAAAAAAAGGAGTGACCATGTTGACATTACCTGGATGCAGCTGACACTAAGATACATCATTCATTTCCCCTTGACCCTGGTCTTCCCCCACCCCCTGGATGTATATTCTCCAATGGGACACTTCCATAGCCAAGAGTCATCAATCATGCTCTCCAGTAATAATCTTGTGCACCAACAGCTTTGGGCTGCCTAGCAATTAACTGAAGCATTTCAGGAATACATTACTTTTCCCTACTACCTTTCTGCTGACAACTAAAAAGACCAAAGTATTTTTTAGTTGACAGCTATATTTCAAGAGGAGAATAAAGAAAACAAAATGGAGAGAGTATACTAGAAGAAGACATGTTTGACCATCTGACTTCCTGAACACAGTCATTCCATTTAGTTGAAAGTGAAATTACCCCCAATATAACCTGTCAACTTTCAATTCTCAAGAATATTAAATAGAGGGGGTATTATGACAGATAAGTGGCAAAATATTTCTGTATTGTAATAGCATTAGCTTAAAAAGATCAAGTGAAATACTTTTTCCTGGGACCTTAGGAAGCTGAAGCCACTTCAAATTATAATTTGGTTGTAGATAAATTAAGTAGCTCATGGGAAGACTAATAATATAATCATTCCTTTTGATCTGGAACTTTGCCTTGGAAGAACCTGCACCCACAATAACTAGAAAAAGGATTGTTGGATCACCATTAGTAATGATGAAAAATGAAAAGCGAGATCCAGTGCTTGCTTGTCACTAAATATAGCCTTTACTCCATGGAAATGAATTCTGAGAAAATCAGATAAATTATATCTATTTGATACTCACAAATACTGTAGTCATACAGTTGGTTGATACAATTGGAGTTGTTACTGTTGATATAAGTGGAGAAGAGAATAATAGCCCTCTTCTATTATTACTTCCTAGCAAACAGTATTAAGATACGTTGCCCATGATTTAGAAGGCAGTAAATAGCTGTCAATATCAGAAGCTATTCATAACTTGATCCTCTATGAATCTGTCTAGTTCCCTCTAAAATATTTCAGATTTGCTGCCTTTGCTGCAACTGTTGGCAGCAAATTCCATATTTGGATACCATTTGATCTATTTGGAATTTGGAAATAGCCAAAGCTCCTTCTATATAAAACATATACTTTTCTATGGATAGTATATTTAATGCTTCTAATAGTGATTCAGTGGTCTTTATTCAAAGCAGTAATCTCCTTTTTGCTATGTAGGTGCGCCCACCTATCTCTGATTCTTTGGCTTTTGGAAATTTAATTTCTGTTTCTTAATTTTCTACCTCTTCCTTTTTTTTCCTCTTTCCTGTGGCGGGTGACATCTACAATTTGAAAAGCTATAAAAATGAATATAGATGAAATATTAGAAAGAAGGTCAAATGAAGCAAGTGTGAACAAATAGATTCTTACAGTTTTTAAATGATGTTTTAAACAGCTTTCATCTGCACACACTCTTCTCATCCTAGTGAAATTGATTCATTGACCAAATTGGTCATTTAAATTTAAAAGCCTAGTCAATCTCTACAGAGTCTCCTTTTTCTGGATTTATGAGACAAAGATTGTGTCTCTTCAATATTTTGTTGAAGGATAATACAGCTTAGCTTCTAAATATAATGTCTGAAAGAAGCAAAATTTATTTACTTAAATGCCGAGAGAGCTTGGCTAGAAGTATCCCATATACCAAAGAGAAATATGATCACTTCTATTGTTAAAATTCCATCATCTATGCTTAAAATGTAATTAAATATCCATAATGTCCTATGGTTAGGACATAGAAAGCCTAAGCATTATTAAGAAAAGGAAAAGTATTATCTTTGCTAGCTGTTAGTTTAAAAGATACCCTCTGGACATAATACCTGTACATTTTAAGTAGAAGAGAACCTATACATTTTAAATAGAAAAGCTACTTCAGAGCTGGCACCTCTGAACAATTGCTACTAACTTGAATCCCGAGGAAGTGCATGGATTCACAACTATTATACCCAACCTTCTTTCCATTCACTTGGCTGAAAGACCAGCTTGCTTAACCAACAGCAGTGATGGTCTTTAGCCTCAGCCAACTTCTTCCTTCCCTTCATTAGAACAGGCAAGCAGGCATTTCTTTCATATGTGTTTGCCCTCATGTGAAAGAAATGAATCAAACAAACATCCAGAATCCAACAGACCTATCTGCCAACTATTTTGAATGTTTCCTAGGTCTATACCTGATTTCTGTCACTGAACTGTGAACATACTTGACTTTTAAAAATGAAACAGATTAATCTAAGAGGAAGATTCTATGAGATAGGTATATTTTCTAAAAAAAAGGAAACTCTAATTGACCTTGGATCAATTAGATAATCAGTTATCTTCCAAATATAGTCCTTGCTTTAACACAGAAAGTGGTCTTAAATTTGAGAAGATGACTATACCAAAAAATTCCTAAGCAGAATCCTTATCAGCTTCTATTGGATTTATTTTAAATAAGACTGCTATCAAATCTTCCACTAGCAAAAGAACTCTAATGATCCATTTCTCTCCTTCCTCAGTAGAAATAGGAAAAAATATGAAATCTCTGAGCATGAACAAATAGAAATAAATTTATTGATGTCATTAAGCAGCAACATACACGCATGAGCAATATCATACAGGAAAATGATAACTTTTAGCAATGCTAAACTGCTAAAGCCTAAACACAAATGTCACTTGCTATACAATCTTATCAAGTACATGCTTAGATGAAAAGAAATCCGACTGAGATAATAGGACTCCCTCCGAACTGCATACATAAGACTGTCAGTAAAAGAAACACCTGGAAGACAAGATCGCAAAGTAGGGAGTTGCACATTGCAAAGTCAAATAAACATACATCTTTTGTATCCTAGTGTCTTCAGTTCTGAATATCTTTAACTTTCCAGGTTTTCAGACATCAGGGAATGGACCTAAAGTCTTCTGAATGCAAATCAGAGTCTCTACCAATCAGTTTATCTCTCTTCATAAATACAGAAGTTACTAAAGCACATTCTGTTTTACAACCTAGTTCTGTATACAAAAGTTTTCAACTTTTACAGAAGTTTTAAGCTTTTGAGGATGGGAAGGGATTCTCAACACCTTAATTTTAATATTCCAGGTGCTAAGATAAGGGAACGATCTTATCATGTGTGTGTTTTTCCTCACATGAGTAAACAATAGGTATGAATCCTTTTAATTCACCATGAATATGCTATCATGAAAGCTTTACTAGATCAATTGTTTAGGATGTTACATAAGAAAATTCTCTCTCACTGTCACACTGAGTCACAGACACACAGACCATCAAAAAACCTTTGATTCTAGTGACTATTTATGCACATGTGCTGTGAAAATCCATACATTAATGTGATGCATCTTCACCAATGAAAGAATTAGTGAATAAGTAAAGATATGCGAAAGGGTACAACCTTCCTTATCCCATAAGACTATTGGTCTTATGTACTGTATGTATACAGTACTGTATATCTGAAATTAAGTCTCACTGAGTTCCATGAGATTTTTTTTCCAAATATGGATGTTTAAGATAACTATCTTAACTATCTGAATAAGGCATTTGCTTATGGTGGGGGGATTCTGAGCTTTAATTATCACTTGTGATTTTTAAATTTTAATTATACAGTTATTACAATATTAAAAACTATGATTTTCTTTTAAATCTTTCTAAGAGCATTCTTTTATTACATTTTATTGCTTCATAATGATATGGTGTTTTATTATTCTTGAGGAAATAATTTAATGAATATGCCATGTAGTATAATTTAGCTGAAGGTGGTGTCTCCTTTTCTATGTAATTTTTCCATTCATCTATAATACTTGATGGGAGGCTCACTGACCTGAGACATGGTCAAAGGCAACTTCTCAAACCAATGTCAGATTTATAAGGTGAGCTTTAAAAGATGAATTTTAAAGAGTCATTGAGAAAATTCTTCAGGGATATTGTTTTACACCCAAGGTAGAACTGTCCAAGGTATCTATTTCATAATCAGGCTTTTTTGTATAAGGAAACATTGAAGACTGTAAGCCCCTGTCACACTGCACCAACGGATGCAAAGAGGATGTAAAATGGACAAAAAAGCTTGCCATCCATTGTTAACGCGATGTACTCACTGCCTCCGTTTTGCTTCCTCTCTATCCGTCCAGCATCCGTTTATTGACGTTTCACCGCTCAAAAAGTTTTGAGCTGCTCAAAACTTTTGCGCGAAAATGTATCCAATTCGTCCGTTCTGCATCCACTACGCATCTGCTATGCATCCGTTCTGCATCCGTAACGAACCCGCTATATCCGCTAGGCATCCGCTGCGCATCCACACAACTCGCATCCGCTCGGACGCAGGGAGGAAGTGGAACGGATGCGGAACGGATGCAGAACGGATGCAGAACAGATGCAGCACG
The DNA here is from genome assembly GCA_004320025.1 of Laticauda laticaudata. Classification (NCBI taxonomy): domain Eukaryota; kingdom Metazoa; phylum Chordata; class Lepidosauria; order Squamata; family Elapidae; genus Laticauda; species Laticauda laticaudata. The sequence goes on from BHFT01031019.1 coordinate 24,214, forward strand.
GAAACAAAGCGTTTAAAATGGAAGAAACGTTCGCAGAGGGGACCTATCTCGGATATTAAGGATGTCTACAGGATGCCTAGAGGATGCCTAGAGGATGCATAGAGGATGCAAAGGGACACCTATACTGCCTATAAAAAGGGGAGCAACACATCTGGATCTCACTTTCAGACAGCAGCCCTGCGGTGCGGACCTCTGCAGCCTTCATCTGCCTCTTCCTCTTCCACAGCATCCAGTCATGTCCACCGTGGATCATAACACAGTCTTTTGGCAGCCACCATCCTTCTGCAACAGTGCGAAGCCATCTACAGGCTATGTGAACTCTACTATGGAAGAAAAAGGGGCGGCCAAAAAGAGTCTGGGTCCAAAGATGGATCGGGAGAAGAGCAGAGTATGGTGCTGTACAACAAGCTGATGGTGGAGCTCAAGAACGAAGACATCGGCATTCCAGAACTTCATGAGGATGCCTCCAGCCATGTTTGACGAAGTTGTGCAGCGCTTACACCCAGGTTGACCAAGGCAAACACCAACTTCCGCCCAGCCTCGGAACCTGGGCTCAAGGTGGCACTCACTCTGCGCCACCTGGCCTCAGGGACCACCTACAGGAGCATGCAGTATGGTTGGAGGTGCCACACAACACCATCAGCATTGTGTCAGAGAAGTGGTGCAGGCGATCATCGAAGAATACAAGGAGGAGCTCCTCCAGTGCCTCCACTGAAGAAGGCTGAAGAAAGTTGCAGAGCAGTGGTATCAGAGGTGAACTTCCCACACACCGTTGGAGCCATCGATGGCAAGCACGTGGCCTGCAATGCGCCAGCAAGTCGGGGTCCACTTATTTCAACTACAAGGGCTTCTTCAGCATCATCCTCTTTGCCATGGTCGATGCTGACTACAAGGTCATGTACATCGATGCTTCAGGCAACGGCTCATCTTCAATGCCCAGGTATACAACGCAGTTCACCTCAAGGAGGAGCTGGAACGCAACCTCATCGTGGGCTTCCAGATCCAGAACCCTGCCCAACGACACACAAGATGTGCCCTACTTCATCGTGGGGATGATGCCTTCTCCCTCACAACCTACCTCAATGAAACCCTACACTTCCAGACTCCTTACCCGTGAAGAGAGGATCTTCAACTACAGGCTGTCCAGGGCAAGGCGGGTGATGGAGAATGCCTTTGGCATCCTGGCCAACAGGTTCCAGGTACTTCTCCCCACCATGCAGCATCACCCAGAGACCATGAGGAGATCATGGAAGCTTGCTGATCCTGCACAATCTCATGCGCACCCGCTACCCGGTCTTGCAGAACAGGCTTGTGGACCTCCAACAAGGCAATGGGGACATGGACCCTGGGGAATGGAGGCAAGCGAAACCTGATAGACACTGAGGATGTGCAAGGCCCCAACAGAGCCTCACGTTGAAGGGAAGAAGGCAGCGCAATCTCCTGAAACACTGGTGCAATTCCCCAGCTATAGCAGTGGAGGACAAGACAAGATGATAGATGCTTAATGAGTGCTTCCTTGAGCCTGTCTCATCACACTGATGAGATTGGGCCATGTATGTTGAGTGGCCCGACAATGAACAGGGCATTTAATAAAGAGTTGTGTTTATGTTGACATGTGTGGATGATTGATTATATTGTTATTGATAATAAAGGGCCATAGGTGTGGCACCTGGGAGGGTGGACCATACAGTCCCACTATGCTTGCACTGGAGTTTATCTATCCCACAGCTATTACCCACCCACAGGTATGCCTGCCCATCCCACAGCTATCTTAACCCATCCCACAAGCATACAAAGGCTTAAACCATTTCTAAAAGTTTCCAGCAAGACTTCATCAAAAAAAAAAATGAAGCAAGTGTGTGAATCAAAAATAGACTTTATTAACAACAAGCTATAAGACAAAAATGAATCTCTGGCACTCCTCTTGGTCGCTCAGTCTCAGGGGTGAAGGGTGCAGGTGCTGTGGAGGTGGCTGGTGCTGGAGTGCTTGTCATCAGCTCCTCCAGAAGCAGAAGCAGCAGAAGCCCCAGCCCAGAAGAGCAAGCCCATGGCTGCAGAAACCCCAGCAGAACCAGAGTGAGGGCCAGGGGGTGGGATGGTAGCCCTGTCCCTCTTGCAAGGGCTGGCAGCAGATGGCTGAGGCTTGCTGTGCTTCAGCATGGTTGTGGGGTTGCTGGCTGGCAGGGAGGCTGGCAGGAACCAAGGCTGGCAGGAAGGCTGGCAGGGAGGCAGGCAGGCAGGCACCAAGGCTGGCAGGCAGGCTGGCAGGAAAGCTGGCACCAAGGCTGGCAGAAAGGCTGGCAGGGAGGCAGGCACCAAGGCTTGCAGGAAGGCTGGCACCAGGGCTGGCAGGAAGGCTGGCAGGGAGGCAGGCACCAAGGCTGGCAGAAGGCTGGCAGGCAGGCAGGCAGGCACCAAGGCTGGCAGGCAGGCATGAACCAAGGCTAGCAGGCAGGCAGGCACCAAGGCTGGCAGGCAGACTGGCTGGCAGCAAGGCTGGCAGGCAGGCAGACAGCAAGGCTGCAGCAAGGCTGGTAGCAAGGCTGGCAGCAAGGCTTGCAGGCAGACATGCAAGCAGGACAGGCAAGGCAGTCGATGTGTCTGGAAGCAGGTCTTTCCTCTGAATGGTGACCTGCTTCCGAGCTGCTTCCGTTATATCCACAGGGCTGATGCAATGCATCCTCCCCGCATGCGCAATTAACGCTCGGCATCCGCTAGGCTTCTGCTGTGCATCCGCTGTGCATCCGCTTCATCCGCTGTGCATCCGTTCTGCATCCGCCTGTATCCGTTCCGCATCTGCTTTGCTGAGGCCCCCGGAAGCCCTGCGGATGTGCCATCCGCTCCCATCCACTTCCATCCGCTAGGCTTTCATTCCGCATCCACTTTCCATCCGCCCCGCGTCCTCCCCCGTCCGTGTTATCTGCTCTGGTTATGCAAATTTTTGCCCCTTCTGAGAGCGGGCATAACAACGGATGGAACATTTTGCTCATCTGTTGTGTCCGTTTTGCATCCGTTGGGCAGTGTGACAGGGCCTGTAGATTATTTTTATTCTAAAGAGTTACATCACATTACGCAACATAAATACTGTTTACTTATGTTATGGATTTAATTTTCGCTTAATCTACCATCTAACTTCAAACACATTGTGATCTGCCAGGATACACAGGGACATATCATTTAGGGTACAATGGGCACCTCTGAAACTCATGAGCATGTTGAGTCTTCATATAAGATGGCTGCATGATGGGCATGGTCAGTTTTAATGTATTCAATTATGAGTAAACCAACTGTTGAGTTTGTTCCTTTCCATACCATTCAAAGCATCCTTGTGATAGCACCGTTTTCTGAGTATTAGACCTGTGTTAGATGTGCACTAGACCTATGGGAGGTATTTTGATTTGCCTATATGATGTATTTTGTGCTGCTATATTAAGCAGAGGTAGTCGTGTATTTTAGCTTCAACAAGACACTTATTTTCCCAGTGCCCTAGCCAATGCCTCCAGCTACTGCAAATTCTCAGATGCTGCAAAGAAAAACAAAACAAAACAATACAACACTATATCTTGTATTACTGTTTATAAGGCATATAAAGAGCCCAGATATCTTCTTATCAATCAAGATGCTAGAGGAATGTGGGACAGAGAGTTTTACAAGCATAAAGGGAAGTGACTGCAAGCAAATTGGTACCCTTGAATACTATGTTGCCAAGGCCCAAAGTAAAGAATGGAGTAGATGTGCAGTACTGAGGAGTACCCAAAAAATGCCTTTGCATGTCAGTGGTGAAGGGGAGGGTTGGAAGCAATGGTGGGATTCAAATTTTTTTACTGCTGATTCTGTGGGCATGTCTTTGTGGGTGTGGCAAGGGAAGGATACTATAAAATCAGAAGTGGTATTTGCTGGTTCTCCAAACTAGTCAAAATTTCTGCTACTGGTTCTTCAGAACTGGTCAGAACCTGCTGAATGCTACCTCTGATTGGAACATGAAATTCTTGTCTAGCAAGAAAAAGCACTTTTTATACTTGCAAAAACACTTTTTACAGCATTTCATCTGTGATGTCATTGCTAATGACAGATGATGCAGTTGATGCTATGCAGGGCACCATTTTCCTCCTCCTGTCATGGTATATAGCAGATTGCTGGGAGCAGCAGCAGCAGCTGCTCCTCTACATTTTTTTCTTGCCAACTCACCAACATCCGTGTTCCTTTATGCACCAGGAATCTTCTCTTGTGCTGAATGTGTGTCAAATCAGCCTCATTCAACAAATCTTTCAGCAGCTGTATTAGGCAAAATGGTTTTAAATTATTTAAATGATTTTTGAGTACACTGCTAAAATCTGGGCCGTGTATTGTATTCACAGCCATGTGGTTTTCCAATCTCTTTAGCATTCTTATTGTTTACATATATGAACATTTGTTATCATTCATAAGCAGTTGAGTTGTTTGTTTTTCTACTCTGACTTTTTTTAATAAAGGAGTTAAAATTGGTGACAGATAGCTCTGATGATTGGATTTAAACATGGAAAAATTTGATAGCTATTGATCAGATGCCTTAGTTGTAATAAATATTACATTGTGGTGATTTAAAATATTGCTGTTCTCTAGCATATGACAAAGCAGAAAGAGATTATATGGAAATACAGATAGTCTTTGACTTATGACTGGTAGTTTAGTGGCCATCTGAGTTTATGACCACCTGAGAAAGGAGACTTATAAGATGGATTTGAAGTTCTGGTGGTCCAGCCCCCTCTGCAATTACACGATCAAACTTCAGGTACTCAGCAATATGGATGTATTTACAGCTGTTTGCAACATCCCAGGATCACATGCCTGTATTTGATGATGGTTTTACCAAAAGCCCACACTTACTTCTGGATTTTGGTAAAATCTCCATCAAAGCAAACCATTTATTTGCTTAAGTACCATAGCATTCACTTAAGAAAGTGGCATTCACTTAAAGGCTGCTGCAAAAATTGTCATAAAATTGTGTTGGTTATTTGACTGACTGATTTTGTGCTCATATGTTGAAGACTGCTTGTGTAGTCAAAAAACAGTCTAATTGTATGTTACCGCCATGCATTCTGACCTACTCTTCTATTTAATGAATGTTTATTCATTGCCTTCATTTTGGTTGCTTGATATCGATCTGGCATCTCAGTCACAGGATCATTATGATGGAATGAGGATCTCAGCTGAGTAAACTACTACTTATCATCTGAATCATTGATGATGGAAATTGAAAATCTAATTCTAGAATTAGAAAGCAAGGTATAATAATCAAGGACAATATGCTCTTCAAAAGCCAAGCATAAAATTTTCTTGAGTATATTATTCTTCTATGACAATTTATGTTTTATAGATCCTATCTCCATTTTTTAAAGGTAAATACTGTGTTTCTCATATAATAAGGTCAGGTCTTATTTTTTTTTTTTGAGCCCCGAAAAAATGGCTAGGCCGTCTTTTAGGGGGTGACTTAATTTCCCCTACCCCTTGCATCTTTGGGCGGGTGAGCGGCGACGGCTTGGATGTTGACCTTGGCGTTGGTGGGGCACTTGGCGTCAACACAGGCAGCACCATATCCAGGTGTGCAACAAAAGTACTTCCTACTGGCAAGCTCCCCACCATTCCTCCCCATTTCGCATGCTTTAATATAGGCCTTAATTTGGGAGGAGGGGCTTAATTTCATTTCATGCCGATAAAACATGCTGGGACTTCCTATTGGGGGAGGCCGTATTGTTGGAGAAACAGTAGAAATAATAGCTCCTATGTAGTGTTTGTCTCTGAAAATATAATTAATTGTACATGCAAAAGACTAGAGAATGTAACAAAATGACTTTATAATGTGATTGCAAAATAATTATGGGAAAACATGTGATATCTATGATTAATATACACAGTCTTCATTGATCAGATTTACTATCTCTGATGTGATCTCAAAAGCTAACCAAAAAAATTGATTATGTTGGGGTAGGAAGAATGCTGGAATCAACTGGAGAGAAATGCCTCAGTAAATTTTAAAGCTGACATTTGGAAAGACTAACAGGAGAGAACATACAGTATGTTTAGATAAATTAACCAAAACTTAGAACATGTCTCATGCAATCAGCTCACTAAATTCAATTAGACTATCGGTTTGCACAGTTTAAGGTTTCAGTCTGTCCTAAGCGAAGAGACTAAGGATTGTTCCAAAAGCTTTAGAAAAGTAGTAGATTTTGAAAGGACTTTGAAGAAAGTTTTGTTATTCTAAAACCAGATCAAGGCTTGAATGAACCATTATAGTGGGAGAAATTCTGAGCACTCATACAGATTTCAGCAACAGAGTGGTCAATGCCTGGAATGCACTACCTGACTCTGTGGTTTCTTCCCCAAACCTTAGTTTAACCTTAGACTGTCAACTGTTGACCTCGCTCCATTCCTAAGAGGTCTGTAAGGGGTGTGCATAAGAGTACCAATGTGCCTACCATCCCTGTCTTAACGTCCTCTTTTATTTGTACACATTTAATGTACTTGTAATCATGTTCCTAATTATATATTATCTAAAACATGTTTGATAAAACAAACAAACAAAGAGTATTTCTGTGGACAAAAAGACTCAAAGCTGCTGTGCTATATAAAATAGTTGTATGTGGCCAAAACTGAGGACTATACAAAGCTTTGCCAAATAGATAGTTTTAGAGCTTGGTGGAAGACTGAGTAGCTTCTGAATTCTGGTCCTCCTCTTAGACATATTGCAATAATCTACTTTAGAGGTGACCAAGTCATTAATGATCAAGAATAATAACTTCTGATCTCAGAAAAAGCAGAATTAGCACACAAGTTGTAAATTTTCCTAGAACAATTACTGTGAGTCTATGGAACCGCCAAACTGCTGCTGGTTCTATTTGAGGTAATGCTGCACCATCTAGAACCACTGGATTCATGGAGAACCACTGGATTTATAGACTATGGTATATAAAATCATGCATTGCAATGTCCTACCTGTCAATGAGTACTTCAGCTTCAATCATAACAACACAAGAGCACACAATAGATACAAACTCAAGGTTAATCGCACCAAAGTTGATTGCAGGAAATACAACTTCAGCAACAGAGTGGTCAATGTCTGGAATACTCTCCCTAAATTTGTAGTTTCTTCCCCAAACCCCAAAAACTTTAACCATAGACTCTCTCCTATTGACCTCACCCCTTTCCTAAGAGGTCTGTAGGGGGCATGCATAAGCACACCAACGTGCCTACCGTCCCTGTCCTATTGTTTCTTTTATTTTTTTTTATATGTACCCATTTCATGTATTCATAACTTTATATACTTATACCTATTATCTTGTAAGCAATTGAGAACTCAAATAAATAAACAAAAAAATAAAAACTAAAATGCAGAGCCACTCAGTTTTTTTAGGGTTGAATTGTAATCTGTTCTTTCCCATACAGATGCCAAGAAAGAACTTCAGCAGCATCAGCTGGTGAATTCAGAATGGAGACATGCAACTAAATATCATCAGCATTGAGTTCTGAGGTATACCACAAAGAAGGAGCTATTGGTTAGATTTGTTTTCCCAACATCAGCATGGACAGGAACTGGCTCTGAAGGAAGGAGGAGAACCATGATAGCACCATGCCTCAGCTCCTAAATCCTGGACCAATTCAGAAGGAAACTATGATCAGTGTATTGAAAGCCACTTGGAACTGAAGAAGATCAAAGATGGATGTACCATCCTTTTCCTGCTTCCAATAGAGATTATCCACAAATGCATTCAATGCTATCTTTGAGGCCTAAATCCTGTCCAGGTAATCTGCTTCATTCAGGCTTCTCTAGAATTGCAATACAATCACTTTTTCAACTATCTTCCCTAATGCTTTTAACTTTATAGAGACAGAGAGATATTTAGTCCCTTTGTTTAATTAATTGTTACTGATGTATCAAATTTTACTTATTTTTCTTAAGGCTTCTATTAGTAAAGCCCATGTCACACTGCACCAACGGATGGAAAGAGGATGTAAAATGGAGAGAAACACTTGCCATCCACGTTGGTTAACGCGATGGTTCCGTTCTGTACTCACTGCGTCCGTTTTTCTCTTCCTCTCCATCCGTCCAGCATCCATCGACTGAGGTTTTGAGCTGCTCAAAACTTTTTGAGCGGAAAATGTATCCAATGCGTCCGTTCTGCATCAGCTACGCATACGGGGAACATCCGTTCTACATCCGTCGTCATTCGTTATGCGTCCGTATGTCCGCTAGGCATCCACTCCGCATCCGTGCAACTCAAATCCGCTCCAGCAGAAAGCGGACACAGGGAGGAAGCGAAACGGACGCGGAATGGACACAAAGCGTCAGTAGCATGGACCGAGAAAGGATGAAAGTGGATGCAGCTCGCAAACAAAGCATTTAAAACAGAAAAACGTTTGCAGAGGGGACCTATCTTGGATATTAAGGATGTCTAGAGATGCCTAGAGGATGGAAAAGGACACATAGTGGAAAAGCTATATTGCCTATAAAAAGGGGAGCAACTCACCTGGATCTCACTTTCAGTCCAGCAGCCCTGCTGTACAGACTTCTGCAGCCTTCATCTGGCTCTTGCTCTTCCACAGCATCCAGTCATCTCCACCATGGATCGTAACACAGTCCTTTTGGTAGCCACCATCATTCTGCAACACTGTGAAGCCATCTACAGGCTCTGTGAACTCTACTACGGGAAGAAAAGGAGGTGGCCAAGAAGCGTCTGGGTCCGAAGATGGATCGGGAGAAGGGCACAATATGGACTGTACAACAAGCTGATGGTGGAGCTGAGGAACGAAGAGCCTCGTGCATTCCAGAATTTCATGAGGATGCCTCCAGCCATGTTTGACGAAGTTGTGCAGGCGGCTGACACCCAGGTTGACCAAGAAGAGCACCAACTTCTGGCCCAGCCTGGACCCTGGGCTCAAGGTGGCATTGACTCTGCGCACTTGGCCTCAGGGACCACCTACAGGAGCATGCAGTACAGCTGGAGGGTGCCACACAACACCATCAGCATTGTGGTCAGAGAAGTGGTGCAGGCCATCATCGAAGAATATGTGGAGGAGCTCCTCCAGTACCCCTCCACTGAAGAAGGATGGAAGAACTTGCAGAGCAGTGGTATCAGAAGTGGAATTTCCCCCACACCGTTGGAGCCATAAATGGCAAGCACGTGGCCTGCAAAGCGCCAGCCAAGTTGGGGTCACTTATTTCTACTACAAGGGCTTCTTCAGCATCATCCTCTTCTCGCCATGGTCGATGCTGACTACAAGTTCATGTACATCAATGCTTCAGGCAACGGGTCAGCTTCAGATGCCCAGTATACAACGCCAGTGACCTCAAGGAGGGGCTGAATGCAACCTCATCATTGGCTTCCCAGATCCAGACCCCCTGCCCAACGACACGCAAGATGTGCCCTACTTCATCGTGGGGGATGATGCTTCTCCCTCACAACCTACCTCATGAAGCCCTACACTTCCAGATGCCTCACCCGTGAAGAGAGGATCTTCAACTACAGGCTGTCCAGGGAAGGTGGTGTTGGGAGAACGCCTTTGGCATCCTGGCCAACAGGTTCCAGGTACTTCTCACCACCATGCAGCATCTCTCAGAGACCATGAGGAGGATCGTGGAAGCTTGCTGCATCCTGCACAATCTCATGCACACCTGCTACCCAGTGTTGCAGAACAGGCTCGTGACCTCCAACAAGGCAATGGGGACATGGAGCCTGGGGAATGGAGGCAAGGGCAAAACCTGATAGACACTGAGGATGTGCAAGGCCCCAACAGAGCCTCACATGAAGGGGAAGCAGCGCAATCTCCTGAGACACTGGTGCAACTCCCCAGCTGGAGCAGTGGAGTGGCAAGACAGGATGATAGATGATTAATGGATGCTTCCTTCAGCCTGTCTCATCACACTGATGAGATTGGGCCATGTATGTTGGGTGGGCCTACAATGAACAGGGCATTTAATAAAGAGTTGTGTTATGTTCAAATGTGTGGATCAATGCTTACATTGTTATTGATAAAGAAGGGCCAAAGGTGTGGCACCTGGGGAGGGTGGACCAAACAGTCCCCCTATGCTTGCACTGGAGGTTTATCTATCCCACAACTATCGTAACCCATCCCAAAGGTATCCCTACCCATCCCACAGGTATCTTTACCCATCCCAAAGGTATCCCTGCCCATCCCACTGCTATCCTTATCCATCCCACAAGCATGCAAAGGCTTAAACCATTTTCTAAAAGTTTCCACCAAGACTTTATTGAAAAAAATAAATGAAAGCCAGTGTGTGAAGCAAAGATAATCTTTATTAATAACAAGCTGTAAAAGAAAAATGACCCAAGTCAAGTGTCCAAATAAAGTCAACAGATAGCCACCCAGTCTCTGGCACTCTTCTTGGTCATTCGGAGGTGTGCCCAGTCTCAGGGGTGAAGGGTCCAGGTGCTGTGGAGGTGGCTGCGCTGGAGTGCTGGTCTGAAGCACCACTGGGTGCCTGGCCCCAAGAGCACAGCAGGGGATGGTGTGTTGAGAAGCTCTCAGACAGCTGGCTAAGCCCCGTGATGTTCAGAGCCCCTTCCTCCAAGACATGGGGTATCAGTCCCAAGACCGATGACAGATGTTCTGAGGCCAGGCTTGGCTGTGGAGTGGAGGAAGGAGCAGTGTAGTGGGTTTGTCTGGTCTGCAGCTGGGTGAGGACTGGCTTTGGTGGCATCGGTGTGTGGGTGGTATCTGTGGCGTGGCTGGCATCGGTGGCATCAGTGGAACCGGTGGCAACGGTGGTGTCTGATGAACATGTGCCTGGACTGGAAGGGCTGCTGCCTATGCTGCTGGACCTCCTGGTAGCCGTAGCCTTGGTAGGGGAGGGCCTGTGGAAAGCCTTGAAATGGGAGTGACATCACCTGGGGTGGGAGGAGCAGACCTGGACTGGGTGGGAGCAGGTTCATCTGGGTCTGGAGGGTTGTGAAGCAGATCGGTGATCCTGTCCTTCACCACCTGGTACTGGGGTTCCGCCATGTCCATGAGGGTCTGGTTCACATAGGTGAGGAAGGGCTTGTGGTTGGAGGATGATGAGTCGGTGTGTACCAGCTGAGAGAAGAGATCTACGCTGCTCCTGATGGTGTCTCTTATCTCCAACAGGACAGTGTGGCTCTGTCCCTCCAGTTTGCCTCTCTGCCTTTCTGTGGAGTGGAGCTGGGGTGGATGTGGGTTGGGCTGTAGTGGAAGTGGCGTCTCCTTTCTCCCACTGTGTCAGGGGGTCCTCCACGCACTCTGCAGGGGTAGTACAGCTGTCGGGGGGGTCTCCATTGTGGCACGCTCCACAGATACCTGCCTGGACCAGGAGCTGACTCTTTGCCAGAAGAGGACTGGCTCTCAGCAGGCTGCCTGAGAGAGAGGGTTGTGAGAGGGTCTGCTCCTCGGTGGCGGATCTCACCCTCCAAGAAGCTGCACTTGGCCATCACGTAGGTCTCTCTTGTCCGTCAGCTTGACCACGGCCTGGCCAGATTTCTTGAGGTGCAGCTTCCCGTACCAGGTGTGCATGTGCTTCCACCAGCCAAGGAGCACCTCCGAAGTGTAGCCCAGGCTTCTCCGCTTTCTCTCTCCAAGCAGCCTGCTTCCTTTTGGTGTCCCTATAGAGCCTGTGTCCCTTCCGCCATAAGATACTCGTTCTCTCTCAGCCATTCCAGCACCTCATCCTCATGTTCCTCTTCTATGGTGTATTGCCTCCTCTCCCGTTCTCTGCGTCTGCCTCTTCCTCCCTTTGCAGGACCACATGGGCCTCATCAGAGGGGCTCTCCAGGTTGTAGGGGCTGCTCCTCCACACCACCAGCAGCAGCAGCAGCAGCACCAGCAGCACCAGGATCATCAAGCAGGACCAGCAGAACCACCGCCAGAAGCAGCTTCAGCAGAGTAAGCACCAGCAGAAGCACCACCGCCATAAGGCAGCATCATCAGTCCTCCAGAAGCCGCATCAGCAGAAGCCCCAGCCCCAGAAGAGCGAGCCCGGGCTGCAGAAGCCCCAGCAGAAGCAGAGTGAGGGCCAGGGGGTGGAGGGTGGCCCTGTCCCTCTTGCCAGGGCTGCAGCAGATGGCTGAGCTTTTCTTTCTTCCCATGGTTGTGGGGTTGCTTGCTGGCAGGCAGGCAGGCAGGCAGGCTAGGGAGCTATGTCTGGAAAGTAGGTCTTTCCTCTGAATGTTGACCTGCTTGGGAACTGCTTCCCTTTATATCTGCAGGGTTGACGCAATGCATCCTCCCGCATGCGCAGTGAATGTGAGGCATCCACTAGGCATCCACTAGGTTTCCGCTAGGCATCCGCTAGGCTTCCGCTGTGCATCCGCTTCATCGCTCGCATCCACTCTGCATCCGCTCTTTCCATTCCGCGTCTGCTTTGCTGCACTCCCGCCGAAGCCTTGCGGATGTGCCACCTGCTTCCATCCGCTTCCATCCGCTAGGCTTCCATGGAGCATCCGCTTTCCATCCGCCCTACATCCTCCCCCCATCCATTCCTTCCATGTTGTCCGCTCTGGTTATGCAAATTTTGCCCCTTTTGAGAGCGGCTAACAACGTTGGAACATTTTTCTCGTCCGCTGTGTCCTTTTTACAAACGTTTTGCATCCGTCGGCCAGTGTGACAGAGTCTTAAGAAACATTGAACTTCCCTCTCGTCATCTCTACCCTGCTGTTTAGTAGGCCTGAATAAAAGAGTTTTTGATTTGCCTTGAGAAAATTCTTTGCACTGTGGGATGACAGAATTCATTATTTGAACAAGATTTTCCCTCAAAAGATGCTTTTGTGTTACCTTATGGCCTCCTCTTAGCTTCTTCTGGACTTACAAAAGCTGGAAAATGTGCAGGCATATAATCTTTGGAAGCTAAGAATCATGGAATCTAGAGTTGAAGGAATTTTGGAGGTCTTCTAATATAACCCTGCCCAAGGCAGGGGTTCTTATTACCATCCCAGACAAATGTCTGTACGATCTTTCCTTGAAAAATACAACGCCATGCTTCCACTTGGATTGCCTCAAGCAAGGCCAGTCCCATTGCACTTATGGATGCAAAGAGGATGTAAAATGTTAAAAAAGCTTGCCATCCGTTGGAAAAACGCTATGCATCCTTTGTGTACTCACTGCAATATGTGTTTCATATGCTCTATCCGTCGAGCATCCATCCACTGCGATTTCATCCATGCAAGAAGTTTGAGCTGCAGAAACTTTGTGAATGGATGAACTTTCCGCCGTGTACGATGTACATCCGCGACATATACGGGCAACAAACGTTCTAATATCCGTTATCATCCGTTAAACGTCTGCTGTATCCTCTCTGCATTTTCTGGCCATCCCCTCAAACTCACATCTGCTGCAGCTGAAAACAGAAAGAGGGAGGAAACGAAAGATACACGAATGTCGACAGTGTTAGTAGCACGGAAATAGAAAGATGTAAGCGTATGCATCTCGTATATAAAAATATTCAAAATGGACAAAACATTTGTATCTGGGATGTATCTCATATATTTAGGATGTCTGCAGTATGTCTAGAGTATGTAGAAGGACCCATAGCGGACAACTGATATTTTCTAGAAAAAGGGGGAGAAAATCATCTGGATCGCTGGGATGGTGGACCATACAGTCCCACTATGGTTGCACTGGAGGTTTATCTATCCCACAACTATCCTTATCTATTCCACAAGCATGCAGAGGCTTAACCATTTTTTAAAGTTTTCACCAACACTTTTTTAAGTAAACAAAATGAACCAAGTAAACTAAGTGTCTTAAGCAAAGATAACCTTTATTAAATTTCTTAGGTAAAATTTATGACTTTATTAAATAAGCAAAATGAACGAAGTAAACTGTATTAAGTGTCTTAAGCAAAGATAACCTTTATTAACTTTCTTAGGTAACTTTATGACTTTATTAAAATAAGCAAAATGAACCAAGTAAAGTGCCTTAAGCAAAGGTAAACTTAACAAGTAAAAAACTCAGTCTCTGACACTATTCTCAGTCACTCTGAGTCATGTCCATGGTTCTCAGCTGTTAAGCGGGCAGGGACTATGGAGGTGGTTGTGGCTTGAGTGCTGTCTGAGGCACCATTGGGGTGCTTGGCTCCGAGGGTACAACAGGTGGTGATGTGTTCAGGAAGCTATCCGAGAGCTGACTCAGTCCTGTGAGGTTGAGAGGCCCTTCATCAAGGACTTGAGATGTCAGGCCCAATACTGATGACAGATTGTCCATTGACGGGCTTGGCTGGGGTGGGAGGAGGGTTGAGAGGAGTGTAGTGGGGCTGTCTGGTCTGCAGCTGGGTGAGGACTGGTGTCTTGGCATCCGATGAACCTGGGCCTGGACTGGGAAGTTCTGCTTCTGCTGTGGGAAGTCCTGGTAATCGTAGCATTGGTAGGTGAGGGGCTGTTGAAAGCCATGGAAGGGCTATGACATCACTTGGGGGGAGGAGCAGACCTGGACTGGTAGGAGGAGCTTCAGCTTCAGAGGGTTGTGCAAAAGTGCTGTTGATCTTCTGCTTCATCACCTGGTACTGGGGCCTCAGGCAGGTCCCTCAGGGTCTCGCTCACGTAGGTGATGAAATGCTTATGGTCTGAGGATGGTATGTTGCATCAGCTGAGAGAGAAGTTCTGTGCTGGTCTTTCATTGTGTCCCTGATCTCCACAGCACACTGTGGTCCTGGCCCTCCAGTCTGCCTCTCTGCCTGCATCCTCTCGAGCTGGGGGTGGGGTGGGTTTGGGCTCTGGTGGCTGCTGCTTCTTCCTCCATTTGTGACAGCTTGGCGTCATCCTCCACGGGATCCTCAAGTCCGCCAGCATGGGGAGTGCAGCTGTCGGGGGGTGTGTGTCTCTGCTGTGGTCCTCTGAAGACACCTGCCTGGACAGGGTAGCTGGCTCCTGCTGGAAGAGGACTGTCTGTCTGTGGGCTGTCTGAGGGAGAGGGGTCTCAGAGGGGCTGCTCCTCGGTGGCGGATCTCACCCTCCAGGAAACTGCATTTGGCCATGACATACATTCCCGGTCAGTGAGCTTGACAGTGGCCTGCCTGGATTTCTTGAGGTGTAGCTTGCCATACCAGTTGTGCATGTGCTTCCACCATCCAAGGAGTACTTCTGCAGTGTATCCCAGGCTCTCTGCCTTGTCTCTCCAAGCTGCCTGCTTCTTCTTGGTGTCCCATACGTCTGTGGCCCTTTCTCCAGAGGTACTCGTTCTCCTCAGCCATTCCAGCACCTCATCCTCATGGTCCTCGGAAACGGTGTACTGTTTCCTCTCTCCCTTCTCTCTTCCTTCCCTGCCTTCCTCCCTGAGGGCTTGGGGCTGGTCCACCACAGCAGCAGCAGCAGCTTCAGAGTCAGTGCCAGGGGGTGGGATGCTGGTTCTGGCCTTTTTCACCTTGCCAGGGCTTGAACGAGTAGCACAGGCTTCCTCTTCTTGCCAGACTGACGAACCATGGTGTTCCTGAAGATGTATGTGGCACACGTCTTTTCCCTGTATGCTGACTGTGTGCGTGCTGCATCCTTTTATATCCATGGAGCTGACGCAATTCATACTCCCCGCATGCGCAGTGAAGGCTTTGCATCTGATATACATCCGTGCGGCATCCCCTTTTGTTTCCTATAGGCATCCGTGATGCATCCGCTTCATCCGCTATGCATCTGTCCCTTCCACTATGCATCCGCTTTGAAATTCTCTCCCGGAACCCCTTCGGAGGTGTCATCTGCTTCCATCTGCTTTCATCTGCTAGGCTTCCGATGAACATCCGTTTAACATCCCCGCTACATACTACCCACGTCCGTTCTTTTCCGTTCTTTTCTGTTCTGTTTATGCAAATTTTTGCCACTTTTTGGAGCAGATGACAATGGATGGAGCCACCCCCGAAATATTGCTCATCCGCTGTGTCTTTTATGCATATGTTTTGCATCTGTCGGCCAGTGGGACCGGGCCTTAACTCTCCCAAGAAGGAGTTGTGGAAGTTTTCAGAAGAAACTAAAGCTAAACAAAGCAAAATAAGGTGGTTAAGGGAGCATGTTGCTTTTTGAAGCAGTTTCAAGAAAGTGCTTTGCTCAAATCTTCATGGAATTCAAGAACTTTCAACAACTCATTGCATAGGCCATACTTTTTCTGATAGCATTTCTGGAGATATCAATATACATTTGAATGGAAGAAAACAAACTATTTTATATTTAATTTTAAGTACACTATCCACAGGTTGCACCAGAGAACAGTTTGCAGCACTCAAATGAAACAACTTTCATCTGTCATTTTTTCCCCATCTTCATCACTGTCATTATTTCCTCTCTTAAATGGAGGAAATAAGACAAAACACTCATTGTCTTCCTTTTTCTCCAGTTGAATATCTGTTCCTGGATAAAGACTTATACAATATAATTATGAATTCATTAGTTTACTGGTGCGTGCTTTCCTTCACTTCCATTAAGGCAAGAAAGGACTTTTGATTTAGCAATAATTAGATGAGGTCATTAAAGTTACCATGAGGTCATAACTGCTATAAATGGCTTCACATTGTACAAAGCAAGGTCAAATCAGCTATAACCCTCATCCAGGTTTTCTTTCTGTCCTCAAGCCAAGCAGTAAATGGGATTTTTTTAAAAAAATATGATTTTACATTCTGTTAAGCTGCCTCGAGCTGCCGTGGGTGAGTAGGCGGTAATAATAATAATAATAATAATAATAATAATAATAATAATAATAATAATAATAATAATAATAATAATAATATAGTGAAGGGAATTCTCAAGTCAGTGCATGTGGAATCCTTGTCAATTTCTCATGTGTTTGGTTTATCCACCTGATAAGTCCTCCCAAAAGTAAGCAGCATTTGCTGTGCTCTGGTTTAATTCCCTCCGATGTAAGAATGCTTCAGAAACAAAATCTTTGAAAATTGCTGCACAACTCTGTCCAATCTGATATACACTTCCAAGACTAATTTCTTTTGCCGTTCTTCTACGCTATCCAGTTCGCAAATCCTTGGTGATTGATAACCATAAGATTAAAAATACAGAAATCAATAACTTCAAGCCAAAACTCAGCAATAAATTTAAATAACAGTAACATGATAGCCTATCAATAAGTCAACAAAAACCATAAAAATGAACTGCCAATTAAATATTATGCTCCTCACTGCCAGAGTAAATGAAAAGTATAGCTCGATAGCCAGACTATTCCAATGGAGAAAGACTGTCTTCAGGCTCTGCAACCCAACAGGACAGACACAGACTTCAGAGGATAATTAGGACTGCAGAAAAAACTATTATTACCAACCTGCCTTCAACCGAGAATCTGTATACTGCACAAGTCAAAAAGATGGCTGTGAAAATATTTACAGACCCCTCACATCCTGGACATAAACTGTTTCAACTCCTACCCTCAAAACTACCCTAGAGCACTGTACACCAGAACAACTAGACACAAGGACAGTTTTTTCCTGAAAGCCATCATTCTGCTAAACAAATAATTCCCTCAACACTGTTCAACTATTATAAAGTCTGCACTACTATTACTGTTAATCTTCTCATNATGACTGTAACTTTGTTGCTTGTATCCTTACGATTTGTATGGACTGTTTCCCAGTATGATTTGATTGCTTATTGTACCCTATGACTATCATTAAGTGTTGTACGGTATGATTCTTGACTCTTGATGAATGTATCTTTTCTTTTATGTATACTGAGAGTATTTGCACGAAGACAAATTCCTTGTGTGTCCAATCACATTTGGCCAATAAAGAATTCTATTCTATTCTATTCTATTCTATTCTATTCTATTCTATTCTATTCTATTCTTCTCTCTCCCTGATTTCCTGCAGAGAAATTCCTATGGATACAGGCAAGCATGGCTCAGGAAGATTTCTCCCCTAAAGGAGACAGTTTTTGAGATGTCTTGGAGCCAAGCCATATGGAATTTTATAGGACTTGTTTCAACTGGAACCAGAAATCTATAGTAATTGAAAAATAGGTATTGTGATACAGTAGATGTTCATCTCTGCTGGCATGGTATTTGTCATTTCCAGTTGTTTTTTTATTTACTTTTTTATATTTATTGAATTTTCATGCCACCTGACTCCCAACAACTCTAGCTGTTTATAAATATAAACATTAAAAAAGAGAAACAAAAATAAAAAACAAAACATGGCAAATGTGATAAAAACTGGACATGATTTAAAAGAAAAAGAAAGAAATCCTTCACTTACCCTCACCAAAGGACTGGAAACAGAGCCAGGTTTTCAACTCACTTTGAAACAATACTAAGGTTGAGGCCCATATGAATCATCATCATCTTTTAACAACCCCAGAATGTCTTGTGGGATGGAGCCTGGGCAACTGAATGGAGCTAGCAGATTGTTTAATGGCCGGATTCCCTTCCTGTCACCAATGCAGAGATTTGTTTAGCAGATATATTCTCATTGTGCCCAGAGAGAGAAATATCTGCATCTACCGAGGATCGAACTCACAGCCTCCTGATTGTGAGGCTTGAGTTCCACCCCTAAGCCACCGCACCACTCTTGGAGGCCCATATGAATCTCAGGTGAAATCTCATTCTTGAGGGCAGCTGTTACTTTTTCAAAAGTAATTCCACATTGCATATACCACAAACATCTATTAATGTGTTCTGCAGATGTGTGTGCATGCATATTTGTTTGTAAAATGATATCCATCACCCGAAACATGACATTTTCTCAGTGATGACTACCATATAGCTACCACTATCATTCTAGGAAACTAAATATGGCAGCTGTACTTCTAACAGACCTACAAAACGCTATCTACATTTACTATCACTTGAAGGCAGCCTGATAAAGCTCTACCACTGTGAAGAGTTATTTTTGCAATAAATGGTTACTTTTATACCACCATAAATTCTTTTGAAGAATCCTGAGAATTGTTGTATAATAAGGATGCTATGAGTTCTTTGATATGAATGCCTATCCTCTTTCACAGATCATTAAGCTCTATGAGGCCTTGGGGCATATATTTTTGAACCAGGGCTAGCAGCAGCTAAATGATCAATGAGCAAAAATTGTTTCTGGAATGGATAATCCAGAGCCATTTACCAAGTTTTATATTCTTTATTATTACCCCCTTGCCTTCATTGACTCTAGCTTGACTTTTCCTTTCTCTTAACGTGAAGCCAAAGGAAAATTCCAGTTGTTGTTTTTAGTGTTGCTATGCAATAACAATAACATCTTAGTATCTTATTCATGTAATTACAGTTCTGTGAAGTAGCTTTAAAAGAGAGACAGAGAGAGAGAGAGAGGGGGGCCCCACCATATTATCCAGAGTCACTTGGTATAATTGAGGATGGACTAGGACTGTAATTAAAGCCCATGTCACACAGCACCAATGGATGGAAAGAGGATGTAAAACAGAGAAAAACGCTTGCCATCCATTGGTTAACGCGATGCATCCGTTCTGTACTCACTTGAGTGCATGATTAATACATTCTATCCATCCAGCATCCGTCTACTGAGATTTCATCCGCTCAAAAGGTTTTGAGCTGCACAAAACTTTTGAACGGATGAACTTTCCGCCGCGTCCGTTCTAAACATCCGCGACACATACGGGCAGCAACGTTCTACGTCCATTGTCATCCATTACACATCCGATGTATCCTTTCGGCATCCTCTGGCCATCCCACAACTCACATCTGCTCCAGCGGAAACGGAAGGAGGGAGGAAGTGAAAGGTACGCGGAATGTCCACACAGCGTTAGTAGCACAGAACATAGAAAAGGATGAAGCGGATGCAGCTCGCATATAAAGCATTAAAACGGAAAAAACGTTCATATAGGGGACGTATCTCGGATATTTAGGATGTCTGGAGGATGTCTAGAGGATGCAAAATACACCTAGCGGAAAACCAATATTTCCTATAAAAAGGGGGAGGAAATCACCTGGATCTCACTATCAGTCCAGTAGCCCTGGTGTGCAGACCTCTTCAGCCTTGCTCTTGCTCTTCTACAGCATCCAGTCATCTCCACCATGGATCGTCGCACACTCCTTTTGTAGCTGCCATCATTCTACAACAGTGTGAAGCCCTCTTCAGGCTCTTTCACCTGTTCTGCACAAGGAAAAGGAGGCATCCAAGAAGTGTGTGGGTCCGAAGATGAATCGTGAAGAAGCCGAATACGGACTGTATGACAAGCTGATCATGGAGCTGAGGAATGAAGACCCTCGTGCATTCCAGAACTTCATACGGATGCCACCCAGCCATGTTTGATGAAGTTGTGGAGCGACTGAGATCCATGTTGACCAAGGCAAACACCAACTTCCGGCCCAGCCTGGACCCTGGACTGAAGGTGGCACTCACTCTGCGCCACCTGGCCTCCGGGACCACATACAGGAGCATGCAGTACGGCTGGAGGGTGCCACACAAAACCATCAGCATTGTGATCAGAGAAAGTGGTGCAGCCATCATCAAATTAATACGTGGAGGAGCTCCTCCAGTGCCCCACCACTGAAGAAGGCTGGAAGAAAGTTGCAGAGCAGTGGTATCAGAAGTGGAACTTCCCCAAACTGTTGGAGCCATAGATGGGAAGCACATGGCCTGCAAAGCTCCAGCCAACTCAGGGTCCACTTATTCACAACTACAAGGGCTTCTTCAGCATCATCCTCTTTGCCATGGTCGATGCTGACTACAAGTTCATGTACATTGATGCTTCAGGCAACAGGTCAGCTTCAGATACCAGGTATACAATGCCAGTGACCTCAAGGAGGGCTGGAATGCAACCCCATCATGGGCTTCCCAGATCCAGACCCCCTGCCCAATGACACGCAAGAATTGTGCCCTACTTCATCGTGGGGATGATACCGTCTCCCTCAGAACCCTACCTCATGAAGCCCTACACTTCCAGATGCCTCACCTGTGAAGAGAGGATCTTCAACTACAGGCCTGTCCAGGGCAGGATGGGGGTTGGAGAACGCCTTTGGCATCCTGGACAACAGGTTCCAGGTACTTCTCACCACCATGCAGCATCACCCAGAGACCATGAGGAACATCGTGGAAGCTTGCTGCATCCTGCACAATCTTCATGCGCACCCCCTACCCAGTGTTGCAGAACAGGCTCGTGGACCACCAACAAGGCAATGGGGACATGGGGCCTGGTGAATGGAGGCAAGGACTAATCCTGATGGACACTGTGGATGTGCCAGGCCCCAACAGAGTTTCACACGATGGGAAGAAGCAGCGCAACCTCCTGAAACACTGGTGCATCTCCCCAGCTGGAGCAGTGGAGTGGCAAGACAGGATGGTAGATGCTTAATGGAATGCTTCCTTGAGCCTGTCTCATCACACTGATGTCAATATAGTTGAGTGGCCCTACAATGAGGCCCCCACATTGAGTGGACCTTCAATGAACAGGGCATTTAATAAAGAGTTGTGTTTATGTTGAAATGTGTGATGAATGTTTTAAATTGTTATTGATAATAAAGGGCCATAGGTGTG
Source organism: Laticauda laticaudata (assembly GCA_004320025.1). Taxonomy (NCBI): domain Eukaryota; kingdom Metazoa; phylum Chordata; class Lepidosauria; order Squamata; family Elapidae; genus Laticauda; species Laticauda laticaudata. The sequence continues at coordinate 45,647 of BHFT01031019.1, forward strand.
GCACCTGGGAGGGTGGACCATACAGTCCCACTATGCTTGCACTGGAGGTTATCTATCCCACAGCTATTACCCATCCCACAGGTATCCCTGCCCATCCCACTGCTATCCTTACCCATCCCACAGCTATCCATCCCACTGCTATCCTTACCCATCCCACAGCTATCCATCCCACTGCTATCTTACCCATCCCACAAGCATGCAAAGGCTTAAACTATTTCTAAAAATTTCCAAGACTTTATTTATTAAAAGAACTGAACCAAGTGCGTGAACAAAGATAACCTTATTAATAAACAAACTGTAGACTTTATTAAAAAAGCAAAATGAACCAAGAAAAGTGTCCCAAGCAAAGATAAAGTCAACAGGTAACAACCCAGTCTCTGGCACTCTTCTCAGTCACTCTGAGGCATGCCCGTGGTCTCAGGGGTGAAGGGTCCAGGGGCTGTGGAGGTGGCAGTGGCTGGAGTGCGGGTCTGAGGCGCCATTGGGGTGCCTGGCCCCGAGAGGACAACAGGGGATGGTGTGTGCAAGAAGCTCTCAGAGAGCTGGCTCAGTCCCGTGATGTTGAGAGGCCCTTCCTCCAGGACATGGGATGTCAGTCCCAACACCGATGACAGATGTTCTGAGGCCGGGCTTGGCTGTGGGGTGGAGGAAGGAGGAGGTGTAGTGGGCTGTCTGGTCTGCAGCTGACGAGGTGAGGCATCGGGTGGCATCTGTGCGTTGGTGGCATCTGTGCGTTGGTGGCATCTGTGGCAGGCGAGGAACCTGTGCCTGGACTGGGAAGGGCTGCCTGTGCTGCTGGAACTCCTGGTAGCCATAGCCTTGGAAGGTGAGGGCTGTTGAAAGCCTTGGAAGAGCTGTGACATCGCCAGGGGGAGTTCAGAGTAGGTTCAGCTGGGCCTGGAGGGTGGTGCAAAAGACCTGTGATCCTCTCCTTGATCACCTGGTACTGGCTTCGGGCATTTCCTGAGGGTCTGGTTCACGTAGGTGAGGAAGGGCTTTCTGTTAGAGGATGGTATGTTGAAGTGTATCAGCCGAGAGAGGAGATCTACGCTGCTCTTGATGGTGTCCCTGATCTCCAAGAGGACAGTGTGGCTCTGTCCCTCCGATCTGGCTCTCTGCCTGGTTTCTGTGGAGGTGGAGCTGGGTGGGTGTGGGTTGTCTCTGGTGGCAAGCAGCTTCTTCTTGCTCCAACTGCGTCAGGGGTCCTCCATGTGCTCTGCCATGGGGAGTACAGCTCTTGGGGGGTCTCCGTCGTGGGGCGCTCCACAGATACCTGCCTGGACACAGGAGCTGACTCTTGGGCAGAAGAGGACTGACTCTCTGTGGGCTGCCTGAGAGTGAGGGTAGATAGAGGGGCTGCTCCTCGGTGGCGGATCTCACCCTCCAAGAAGCTGCACTTGGCCATCACATAGGTCTCCCGGTCGGTGAGCTTGACCGTGGCCTGGCCAGACTTCTTCAGGTGGCGCTTCCTGTACCAGGTGTGCATGTGCTTCCACCCATCCGAGGAGGAATCCGAAGTGTAGCCCAGGCTCTCCTTTCTTCTCTCTCCAAGCCGCCTGCTTCCGCTTGGTGTCTCGATAGAGCCTGTGTTCCTTCTTGCAGAGGTACTCGTTCTCCCTCAGCCATTCGAGCACCTCCTCCTCATGTTCCTCTGCAGTGGAGTACTGTCTCCTCTCCCCCTTTTCTCACGATTGCCTCTTCCTCCCTCTGGCAGGGCCTTCTGGGCCCTCATCAGCAGGGCTTTGAGGTTCTCGGGGCTGGTCCACCACACCACCACCACCATCATCATCAGCACGCAGCAGAAGCACCAGCACCAGCAGCACCAGCCGAGTCAGCACCAGGAGAAGCACCAGCACCAGGAGCAGCACCAGCAGAGTCAGCACCAGCAGAAGCACCAGCACCAGGAGCAGAAGCAGCAGAAACACCAGCACCAGCAGAGTCAGCACCATCAGCAGAAGAAAGCAGCAGAAGCAGAGTCAGCGCCACGGGGTGGGATGGTGGTCCTGTCCTTCTTGCCAGGGCTGGCAGGTGTAGGCACAGGCTTCCTCTTCTTCCCCATGGTTTGTTGACTGAAGGCAGCAGGTCTTTCCTCTGAACGGTGACCTGCTTGCGAGCTGCTTCCCTTTATATCCACGGGGCTGACACAATGCATCCTCCCCCCATGCGCAGTGAACGCTTTGCATCCGCTAGGCATCCGCTAGGCGTCCGTGATGCATCTGCATCATCCGCTCGGCATCCACTATGCATCCGCTCCTTCCACTGCACTTCCGCTTCGCTGTTCTCCCACAGAAGCCCTGCGGATGTGTCATCCACTTCCATACGCTTCCATCCGCTAGGCTTCCATTGAGCATCTGCTTAACATCCTTTCTACGTCCTCCCCATGTCCCTTCCTTTCCGTTGTTGTCCGTTCTCTTTATGAAAATTTGGGGCATTTTTGAGAGCGGATAACAACGGATGGAAAATTTTCTCGTCCACTGTGCCCTTTTTACATACGTTTTGCATCCCTCGGCCGATGTGACCTAGCCTTTAACAACCTTATAGTACTGGTTTTGATGTAAGAATCTCTTTCTGTTTTTCACTGCAGATATTTTGGGTTCCTCTAGGGAAAAATGGATTTTTGCCGGCCCCAGTTTAATGCTTTCTGTTGTGCATTTGTGTATTTCGGAGCTTACATCTCTCTAACACTCTAGCTCTTTAGTTTTCTTCCACAGCAAAATTGAAGGACTCAAGTGTTTGTCTGATTGTTCTTCCTGAGGCCCCAAAGTTTCCCCTTTAGAAGGATTGCATAAAGTGTAAAAAGGAAAAACCATAACCAAGAACAACAAATGTCTGAAAGCCAATGAAACCATCAGATATTGTAAGGGGAGAGAAACTTGAAAGTATATGCTTTAAAACCATGGAGTGAGAGCAGCCTTTAAACATTGACAAGGAAAGGTATATAAATATATGGTTGGTGTGCAGCTGATAATCCAGGAATAGCCCTACACTAAGAAAGAAATTCAGCAAAATTCCCTCATTCCTTGCATCACTGGGCTTGCAAAAGCTGTTTCACCACTTAGGGAAGTCACTTGGGCCTAGCTGCAGATTGAAGGAGGGGGAGAAATGTTGCAAAGTATTTTAAATGTGTTTAGTCTTCCACCGTGTTCTCTGTCCTAACTGCTCTGTGATCTCAATTCTCCAAAAAGCATCTTCCACTGAGCAGCATGGTGAACAACATGGAAAGTGATTGTTGGTAAGTATTATACATGTGATATTGCTCTGAGAATCCCTCAAAGCAATTAAAGAGCCAGGAGACTATGAGGCTGTCATTACATTGTCTCTCATTCCCTCCACTAAGGAGCATAAAACCTCTGCCAGATACTCAGGCAGAACAAAACACTTAATCAGTATTAAGGATGCATCTGTTTCCCCCAGAGAGATGAGCTATTCACTTATGCTTGTTTACAATATGTTTATAAACATTAGCGGACAGGGATAGATTACTGTACCTCAGTTTACTGGCACAGAAAGGAGTCAGCCGCAGAGCCTAGTTCCTGTCACATCTATCCACTTTTATCTCTTTTTGATTTAAAGGAGCATTGTAGGGCAAGTGGCTTCAATTTGTAAAACCCCCAGGAACAATTTTTGCTCTTTTAGGCATATTTTCCTATTGTATATTATAACCAAAAATTGTAGACCCCTTTATCATACATTCTTTCATTTGTTCTTCTCTTTCCAATTTCAATAAAAGTTTATATATCTGTACACTACTGTGTTCTATTTGAAACTCAGTCTTAGAATGTTCACAATCATAACCTTCTGTCTACTTTAACTTTTTATAATAACTATAAGAGAACCATTGCAAACGATATCCATATGCCACCACTTCTTCTCTTCATTTTATTTTACATTCTCCTTGACAAAATTCTAGTATTACACAAGTTAGTCACTTGTGTTTGCCTATTATTTCTCATCTATAAAATGCTTCTTGTGCTGAGAGCCACAAAGATGTTTTGGGGAATAACCTAGATTTGTATTTTATTCCGTAGTCTCAATATGGCATGTCTAATATAAATATTCTTAAAATCCACATTCATCCAGAGGTGGTATTCAGCAGGTTCTGACCAGTTCTGGAGAACTGGTAGTGGAAATTTTGAGTAGTTCAGAGACCCGGCAAACACCACCTCCTTCCCACAATTCATACACAAATGGAAGGATTGAAGTGTAATGCCTCCCACTGACTACTATAAAGAAATAAAGAAAAATAATGTGAAATGTGCAGATGCATGAGACACTTCAGAGGGAATTAAGGTTGACAATGATCAGATAAAAAGTTGCAGAGATTTGAGTGTGGTGCTAGACTTATTTATTATGCTAAAAGCATACTGTCTAAGGTTTTGTTTCTTGCATAATTAGAAGACATTAGCAAGCACAATAGCTCTTAGTGCATATTTTCAGATTGCTTCAGGGTCACTCAGTGTTTGAGTTTTAAAGAAAATGTTGGAATTTTTGGATGTAAGAAAAGATTATGGAGGTGGGGGCAAACAGTATACCATATAAAAATGGCTTTGGGCAAGAATCTGACAAATTATAGTGATATACATACTAGGTTTTTGTTGTTGTTCAGTGTCTAGAAATTATTTTGACAGGAAGCAAATTGTAATGAGTTCACTTTCTGCAATACCAACTTGCTATTCTATTGATAATGAATAAAATGAAGCCTACATACTGCAAAGATCATGACTGGATTAAAATAAAAAAGGAAGCAGACTGAGAAGACTCAAAAGCAATTTAAGAATATGAATTAGTTGACTGAAAGGCCCAAATCTAACCCTGGCCTTATTAATAGTAAACAATCACATGTGGTCCCATAGATTTAATTATATTTTGTTTTAGGGTTTTTTTTTTCATTCTGTGAGTTTTCCATTTTATTGATGTCATTTTATTGGCAGTTTCCTGATCGTCTTCTGCATCTGCTTGAAAAAAGATCACTGCAAATATTTTCATGCAAAATCATTCACATTTCTAACGTATGCATTTTTGTAAAATCTTTCCTAGTGTGAGCAATTCTTGAAAGCTATTTCCACGGTTAATTGGGTTTTATACATATTTTTCTTTATTTATTCTTATTGTACACATCTTTTCCTCAAATTATACATTTTATGAATTCTGTCATCAGATTTTGAGAAAGTACAGATTTTAATGTACTTGTGCATTTTGAGACTACTTTCTTGATAGAAGCTCTGAAAGTTTCATAATGACCACCAAAAGCAAGCAAGCAAGCAAGCAAACAAGCAAATGAACAAACAAACAAAAAGGGAAGTTAATGCGTTTGACTCCATCACTCACTCCATCTGAGTAAGTGGGCAGATCATGAAATGCAGTTTATAGAAATTGCTGGAAGAATTTATCCTGGAAGTAAAATATGACATAAATTAATTCAAATGAAAAACTAATTTATTAGAAGAGTTACATTATTTTCCCTAGAGAGGTGAATTGTGATATTTCAGCATTCCTTCTTGTATATTTCCTGGGATTCCTGTCACAGCCCAATTGTATTTTGAGATCTATCACAACTAGAAACTAAAGCCCCTGTCACACTGCACCAATGGATGCAAAGAGGATGCAAAACGGACAAAAAAGCTTGCCATCCGTTGGTTAGTTGAGTTAACGCGATGTACTCACTGCCTCAGGTTTTGCTTCCTCTCTATCCGTCCAGCATCCGTTTATTGATGTTTCATCTGCTCAGAAAGTTTTGAGCTGCTCAAAACTTTTGTGTGGAAAATGTATCCAATTCGTCCGTTCTGCATCCTCTACGCATCCGTTCTGCATCCGTTACGCATCCGCTATATCCGCTAGCATCCGTTCCGCATCGCGCAACTCCGCATCCGCTCGGATGCAGGGAGGAAGCGGAACGGATGCAGAACGGTGCAGAATGGATGCCAAGCAAGAAACAAAGCGTTTAAAACGGAAAAAACGTTTGCAGAGGGGACTATCTCAGATATTAAGGATGTCTACAGGATGCCTAGAGGATGCCTAGAGGATGCAAAGGGACACCTATACTGCCTATAAAAAGGTGGAGCAACTAGTCTGCATCTCACTTTCAGACCAACAGACAGCTGTGCAGACTCTGCAGCCTTCAACTGACTCTTGCTCTTCCACACCATCCAATCATGTCAACCATGGATCGTAACACAGTCCTTTTGGCAGCCACCATCCTTCTGCAACAGTGCGAAGCCATCTACAGGCTCTGTGAACTCTCTACGGGAAGAAAAGGAGGCGGCAAGAAGCGCTGGGTCCGAAGATGGATTGGAGAAGAGCAGAGTACGGACTGTACAACAAGCTGATGGTGGAGTTCAGAACGAAGACACTCGGGCATTCCAGAACTTCATGAGGATGCTCCAGCCATGTTTGATGAAGTTGTGCAGCGCCTGACACCCAGGTTGACCAAGGCAAACACCAACCTCCAGCCCAGCCTGGAACCTGGGCTCAAGGTGGCACTCACTCTGCACCACCTGGCCTCAGGGACCACCTACAGGAGCATGCAGTACGGCTGGAGGGTGCCACCCAAACACATCAGCATTGTGGTCAGAGAAGTGGTGCAGGCCATCATCGAAGAATACCTGCAGGAGCTCCTCCATTGCCCCTCCACTGATGAAGGATGGAAGAAAGTTGCAGAGCAGTTGGTATCAGAAGTGGAACTTCCTCCACATCGTTGGAGCCATAGATGGCAAGCACATGGCCTGCAAAAGCACCACCCAAGTCGGGCCCCACTTATTTCAACTACAAGGCTTCTTCAGCATCGTCCTCTTCGCCATGGTCGATGCTGACTACAAGTTCATGTACATCAATGCTTCAGGCAGCGGCTCATGTTCAGATGCCCAGGTATACAACGCCAGTGACCTCAAGGATGGGCTGGAACCAACCTCATCATGGGCTTCCCAGATCCAAACCCCTGCCCAACGACACGCAAGATGTGCCCTACTTCATCATGGGAGATAACGCCTTCTCCTCAGAACCTACCTCATGAAACCATACACTTCAAGATGCTCACCCATGAAGAGAGGATCTTCAACTCCAGGCTGTCCAGGGCAAGACGGGTGGTGGAGAACGCCTTTGGCATCCTGGCCAATAGGTTCCAGGTACTTCTCACCACCATGCAGCATCGCCCACAACCGAGAGGTGGATCGTGGAAGCTTGCTGCATCCTGCACAATCTCATGTGCACCGCTGCCCGGTCTTGCAGAACAGGCTCGTGGACCTCCAACAAGGCAATGGGGACATGGAGCCTGGGGAATGGAGGCAAGGGCAAAACCTGATAGACACTGAGGATGTGCAAGGCCCCAACAGAGCCTCACATGAAGGGAGAAGCAGAGCAACCTCCTGAGACACTGGTGCAACTCCCCAGCTGGAGCAGTGGAGTGGCAAGACAGGATGATAGATGATTAATGGATGCTTCCTTCAGCCTGTCTCATCACACTGATGAGATTGGGCCATGTATGTTGGGTGGGCCTACAATGAACAGGGCCTTTAATAAAGAGTTGTGTTTGTGTTGACATGTGTGGATGATTGATTATATTGTTATTGATAATAAAGGGCCATAGGTGTGGCACCTGGAGGGTGGACCATACAGTCCCACTATGCTTGCACTGGAGGTTTATCTATCCCACTGCTATCCTTCCCCATCCCACAGCTATTACCCATCCCACAGGTATCCTGTCCTTCACCACCTGGTACCGGGGTCCTCCATGTTCCTGAGGGTCTGGTTGACATAGGTGAGGAAGGGCTTGCGGTTGGAGGATGAGGAGTTGGTACTGACTAGCTGAGAGAGGAGATCTATGCTGGTGCGGATGGTGTCTCTGATCTCGAGCAGGACAGTGTGGCTCTGCCCCTCCTGCTGTCTGGCTCTCTGCCTTTCTGTGGAGGTGGAGCTGGGGGTGGTGGATGCGGCTACAACTGTGTTGGACTCGATGTCTCCTTTCTCCCACTGCACCAGGGAGTCCTCCACATGCTCCACCATGGTTACAACAGCTGTCCGCAGGTTCTCCGCCATGGCACGCCCACAGAAACCTGCCTGGAGGCAGGACTGACTCTCGGCCGAGAAGAGAGGGTAGTGAGAGGGGCTGCTGGTGCTCCTCGCGTGGTGGATCTCACCCTCCAGGAAGCTGCACCTGGCCATGACGTAGGTCTCTCTGTCTGTCAGCTAACCTGTGGCCTGGCCAGATTTCTTCAGGTGCAGCTTCCTATACCAGGGGTGCATATGTTTCCACAGCCGAGGAGCACCCCGAAGTGTAACCCATATTCTCCGCCCTCTCTCTCCAAGCAGCCTGCTTCCTTTTGGTGTCCCTGTACAGCCGTGTCCCTTCCACCACAGATAGTCATTCTCTTCAGCCACTCCAGCACTTCATCCTTGTGTTCCTCCTCAATGAAGTATTGCTCCTCTCCCGTCCCCGCATACGCCTCTTCCTCCATTTGGCAAGACCAGATGCCCTCATCAGAGGAGCTCCCAGGTGGTAGGGGCTGCTCTCCACACCACCACCAGCAGCAGCACCAGCAGGATCATCATCATCATCATCATCATCAGCAGCAGCAGCAGCAGCAGCAGCAGAATCAGCAGGACCAGGATCAGCAGCAGCAGAGTAAGCACCAGGAGCCCCAGCAGCACCAGCACCAGCAGCACCAGCAGGACCAGGAGCACAAGCAGGACCAGGAGCACGAGCAGGATGAAGGCAACGAGCAAGACCAGGAGCATGAGCAGTACGAGCAGTATGAGGAAGTCCAGGAGCACAAGCAGGACCAGCAGACCAGGAGCAGCTTCAGCAGAGTATGCAGCAGCAGAAGCACCACCACCAGGAGCAGCTTCAGCAGAAGCTCCAGCACCAGAAGAGCGAGCCCGAGCAGCAGAAGCCCAGCAGAAGCAGAGTCAGGGACGGGGCGGAGGGTGGCCTGTCCCTCTTGCCAGGGATGGCGGCAGGTTGCTGAGACTTTCGCTTCTTCCCCATGGTTGCGGGTTGCTGGCTGGCAGGGAGGCTGGCAGGCACCAAGGCTGGCAGGAAGGCTGGCACCAAGGCTGGCAGGAAGCCTGGCAGGAACACAGGCAGGCAGGCAGGCACCAAGGCTGGCAGGCTGGCATACACCAAGGCTGGCAGGCAGACTGGCTTGGCAGGGAGGCTAGAAGGCAGGCTGGCAGCAAGGCTGGCAGGCAGGCAGAGAGCAAGGCTGGCAGGGAGGCTGGCCAGGAGGCTTGGAGGAGGCTGGCAGGAAGGCTGCAGCAAGGCTTGCAGGCAGGCATGCAGGCAGGGCAGGCAAGGACTCGATGTATCCTGCAGCAGGTCTTTCCTCCGAATGCTGGCCACGTGCGAGCTGCTTCCCTTTATATCCGCGTGGCTTGCACAATGCATCCCCCTGCATGCGCAATTAATGCCAGGCACCGTTAGGCTTCCGCTGTGCATCCGCTAGGCTTCCGCTCTGCATCCGCTTCATCCGCTGTGCATCCGCTCTGCATCCGCTTCATCCGTTCTGCGTCCGCTTTTCTGAGGCCCCCGGAAGCCCTGCGGATGTGCCATCAACTTCCATCCGCTTCCATCCGCTAGCTTCCATTCCGCATCCGCTTTCCATCCACCCTGCGTCCTCCCCCATCCGTGTTATCCGCTCCAGTTATGCAAATTTTTGCCCCTTTTTGAGAGCGCGGATAACAACAGATGGAACATTTTGCTCGTCCGTTGTGTCCGTTTTGCATCCGTTGAGCAGTGTGACAGGGCCTTAAATAATGTATTGTTTTTAGAAGTATTAATATGTGGATGGGACATCATCAGGAATAGCGAAATTAAATGCAAGAGTGGGAAGTTGACAAAGTTTCTGGAAGAAGCTAAAGGCAAATTGCTTCCATGGCTGGTAACAAAACTAAATGGTTTCATTTATGCAAATATCAAGAGTTGAACTGGAGCCAAGGGCATCTTTATCTTTACTTTATATTATTAGCCCAGAAGTCCCTCTGAGCAGGTTGATCACAGTAACAAGTTACTTATATGACATACCATATATAATTATCCAAGTAAAAGACACATTTCCTTAAAGAAGAAAGTGAGACAGAATGGTAAAGTCTATAATTAGGATGATTTGTGTGCTAATAGAAAAAAAGCTGAAACATGAAGGAACATTGGAATCAAAATAAATTTTAACCTAATAGATCAAAATGGAATGAGGAAAGGAGAAGGAGGATACCACCTGAATAATTTACTTCTGACAAAACAAATGATATACATAGCCCTATTGCATCTTCATGGAAAACATTCCACAATTTAAGCCTATTCTCTTTGTATTGTGCTTTCTCTAAATTAAGAAGTTTCAATTGTTAATTTAAATATCACTTCTTTTTTCTTTTTTAGAAATATTTTAATGGCTTGCTCAAATGCAAATATTTATTCAGAACACCCCTTTACTGATATAAAGCCATATTACATTTCCCAAATTCTGCTGCCAACTCATACTCTCTGATCTACATTTTTGGCCCTTTTGTTCACAATTAAACCTATACCTTCACTTGTCTGAATATATGTGCAGTGAAGAGTAGCAAAGATGATCAAGGGACTGGAGTCTAAAACATACAAAGAATGATTGCTGAAACTGGTATATCTAGATTAATGAAAAGAAGGACTAATGGTGACACGATAGCAGTGTTCCAATATCTTAGGGATTGCCGCAAAGAAGAGGGAGTCAAGCTATTCTCCAAAGCACCTGAGGGCAGGACAAAAAGGGATGGATGGAAACTAATCAAGGAGAGAAACAACGTAGAACCAAGAAGAAATTTCCTGACAGTTAGAACAATTAATCAGTGGAACAACTTGCCTCCAGAATGCTCCAACACTGGAAATTTTTAAGAAGAGATTGGACAACCATTTGTCTGAAATGATATAGGGTTTCCTGCCTGAGCAGGGAGTTGGACTAGAAGACCTCCAAGGTCCCTTCCAAGACCTCCAAGGNTATTCTATTCTATTCTACTCTACTCTACTCTACTCTACTCTACTCTACTCTACTCTACTCTACTCTACTCTACTCTTGCAAGATCAAAATTGCTTTCATTTAGATGTATGATCTTTTCCCCTTTTAATTTTATTTAATTTTATAAAAACACATCTGTTTCTCTTTTTTCATTATCAGTTCATGCTCTTATCATTTATTCCTCTTATATTCCAGTAATAACCTTCTGTATTCCATAGTTGTTAACAGATGAGCCCATAGATATTGCCTTCTTTTATTCTCATGACTAACCAAGGCTTTCAAATAATACTTTAGTAAGAAAAACTAGTCTATGTCTAGTTTGCTGGATTTAGCTTTAGCTAACATGCAGCAATGAGAGGTCTGATCAATTTTGGCACATTTTTGCCAGTGTGCCATACACACACAACTAAAGGCCAGTTTTACTCTAAGCATGTGTTCATTATTTTATGTAAACCATGAACTTGTTGCCCATGAAATATTTCATAACAAAAATGAGTAGAAAAAAGATAAATAGGCACACAATAATTTCAGAAATTATGATAAGTAGATTTAATGTTCAAAAAGCTTAAGAAGCCAGGGCAAAACAGCAACAACTGTTCAGTAAATGTACATTGGTTTCAGTGTTCAAAAATGAATGCTCAGCTGCCTTTTTCTCTCACTTGCACAGTACAAAAAACTAGAAGTGAAACTTGTTTTGGTAGGAGAAAAAGTTACTGTCCATTTCTTGTTTGGTGACTGCCAGATTTGGTATTAGTCCATTTGTCTCTATGCAAGATCTCATCTCACACCACCTGCATCTCACCAGGTGGGAACTAAGTGCAGTGCCATAACAGTGAGAGATGCTTAGAATTTATCTTCTTTTTCTCGAGATGGGGGTGGAGCTGGTGTCTCAGTGCTACAGCATGTGATCTTGAAGTTCCAAGATTGCTACTAATATCTCCGTTGCAGGACAGTCCCACTGGACCTAAACTATCCTGTAGAGATGGTGATTGAAGAGGGCACATATATCGATCCCAGGGACATTGCAAAGTTCCTGGTTGATCCAGGAAAAGCCCTTTTTGCCAGTGGCAGAGAGACAGCCTTCCAAGCTGCTGAAGCTGGGACAGCTCTGGAATGGCAGAAATTGGAAAGAAAGTGTGTCAGTTTGGTGAGATGAACTTACTTATTTCTTGGAGAGAACACCCTGAAAAAAATTAATGGACTAAAAGTGAAGAGAAAAGAATTTAAGTGGCATGATGAATTGTCATAGTGAAAGTTTTTTTTTTCTTTTTTCCCTTTTTATTGCAACTTTGAATTTGGCAAAGCTGTTTAACTTTAATGAATGACTGGTTACTTTTAAATCTTTTTTATCTTTGTTTGTATTCTTTCTTCTCCACTTTTTAAAACAACCCTTTTGAAAAATCCCTTTTGACTACGATTCTTCTATTTGACTCAAGAATTATTTTTCTCCTTTTGAAAAAAAAAAGAGAAAAGACTTTACTTTTTTTTTACTCTCCTGATATAAGATTGAGGAAGGGGAAGTGAAAGTGAGGAAAGTAAGTATTTCTGCCACCCAGAGGCTTTGATACATTGTTTCTTTTTTCTTTCACTAGTTTGTGTTACAATCAAGGACTCTGAGCTGTGTATTGGAAAAGATAGAGGTGAGCATGGTGTATTTGTTTTATTCAGGTGCTCATTTCTGAACAGATACTGGAATCTGAGTTGAAGTTGAAAGAAAGAAGATTGAAGTGACCTTGAAAATTCTCAGCTGATTTATCAAAGAGCCTTGGATACTTGGAGGCAGAGGCTTGTTTTATATTAAATTGCTTTTTACATTTTGCCTCCTTTCTACCCCCCCCCCCATTTGTGGACTCTTTTTTCCTTTTTAATTGGATTTTAACTTTTTAAACCAGGAACTAGAATGTAAACCTTTTATTTTGTTTTTCTTTTTGTTTATTAAGAGGAACATATAGAATATTTTTCTTCTTTCTTTTTTCCTTTTTTATTTTTTTACTTTTTACATCTACCATTGCAACTAATTGGATTAAGGTATACAAGTGCCTGAATATTTACTTTTTCCTTTTTCCTTTGGAGTGGCAATTGCTTGCCTTCATTTTTTTTTCTTTTTTCCTCTTTTTTTTCTCTTTTTTCTTTCTCTTTCTTTACAGATAAGCATTACAAGATGCGTAGAAAGACAACAGCCCCAGTTTCTTCAATACCAACTCCCTCACCACTGGAGGACAACGATCTACACAGACAATATTACAACAGGAAAAAGAGAAAGAGAAGGAAGTGACATTACAGATGATTATGCAAAGAATTCATAAAGTTGAGCAAAAAATTGAAAAGACAGATGAAAAAGTGGAAAATATTCAACTGATGATGATGAAATATGAAGACAGATTCAAAAATATTGAAGAAGAAGATATACAAGAGATAAGAAAATTGGAGAGATTAATATTCATTTTAGCAATGTCGAGAAGGCAGATTTGAACCATTAGGATTGGAAATAGACAAATCAGATTTTATCTAAGATTTCAAAATATAGAGAAGGAAAAGGTGACAATCTTGCTGATATAATGGCAGAAAGATTGGCAGAAGCACTGGAATAACCAAAAAAAGATGATGGATGGGGTGGATGAAGGTTTCATGTCTACACAAGATATGCAATTAGGAATAGATTACCAAGAGAAGTTCACATTTGGATTTACTAAGAAATTATTAAGACACAGATACTCCATGTGGTGAGAGAGAAAACACTAAATATATAAGATAAAGAAATTGTGGTGCTGAAACACAGATACCAAGAAGAGTAAGAGAGATGAGAAGAGAATATTTATGCTTGACTAAAGAGTTACTTAAAAGAGGAGTAAACTACAGATGATTGATGCCAGAAGGTCTCTTGTTTCATTTGGCAGGAACAAAGACATAGAATTGACACAGTTGGAAAGCTGAAGCTATCCTACTTAGAATACTTTAGAGAAAAGAGAAGAAGAAAGAAAGGAAGAGTCCACTTAATTGAGTTCAAGAGGAGTGTACCGCAGTAATTGAAAAAGAAAAAGAAGTGCAGTAGCGGTGAACCCAGAGATCAATGAGAATTGAAGATCTACAATAAGAATAAAACCCTCTATAAAGCTTAACATGGATGAAAGAAATTGATTACAATTAACATAAATGGACTTAATTTGGCTATTAAAGAAGGAAAATATTTTATAAATTAGAAAAATTAAAATTTGATATAATCTGCTTACAAGAGGTACATGTTAAAAAACAACGTGAATATATAATAAAACAAGGAAAACTAGGGAAATTATTTACATCGCTGGCACAATCTAAAAAAAGAGTTGTGGTATTATAGATTAAAGAAACAATTTTGGCAGAAGTAATTTACATAAATGATGATGGAAGGATTTTTGATGGTGGAAATAATGGATAATAGTGTTAAAACACTTTTAATTTCAATTTATGCCCTGAATGATAAACAAGAAGAATTCTATAGAAATTATATACAAAAATAATTGGACTATGTTAATATTTGTATGATGGGAGATTTAATGGAATAATTAATGACCGGTTGGACTATAAAAAACACAGAAAACAATAAAGAAAGTTAGAAAGATACTACCAAAATCCTTCTTCAAATAGCAGAATAATTTAAATTAAAAGATGCATGGAGAGAGAGAAATGTGGAAAGTAAGCCAATATACTTTTTATTCAAACAGGCACACATCCTGGTCTAGAATAGATATGATATGATGTTACCAGAATTATTGACTAATGTACGACAGATTGAAATAGAAACAAGCACTTGGGGAGATCATAATCCAGTGTTAGTTATTTAGAAAGGACACAAGAGGAGATTAGATGGACTTAAATAATATGATACTGAAAGAAAAAAGACTTTAAACAGAAAATAGAGAAAGAATTTGTTTTCTTCAAAGAAAATAGAAAAGAAGATAGATCTTTACAGAATCTCTGGGACATGATGAAGGCTACACAAGAGGTTTTGTAATAAGATTATACTAGGAGAAAGAAACAGAAAAGAGAAAAAGACTTTAAATAAGGACAGGTTTGCTATGAAATGAGAGAAGAAAAAAAAATATATAAGTCTACTACACGGAAAGCTGTACTTTCAAGAGAATATTCAAGAAGAAAAAGTTAAACAATATTTTCAGAAAGTGAACCTACCTCAGGTACCCAAAAAACATTGAAACAATGTTAGAAGGAAGTATAACAACGATGGAATTCACAGAAGCCTTAAAAAAACAGAATTGCTGGGAAAAGCACCAGGTCCAGACGGTTTGCCAGGCGGAATTTTACAAGACCTTTCAGGAAATATTGAATTTTCATCTTTTAGAAGTCATGAGTGAAGTTATGTTAAAGAAAAATATACCAAAAACATGGTCAGAAGCGATACATTACACTTATACCAAAGGAAGGTACAGACCTACAGTAAGTTAAAATTATAGACCTATATCTTTATTGAACTCAGACTATAAAATCTTTGCTTCAATTTTGGCAGAAAGACTAAAAGATACTGAAATAATTTTATTCAACTGATCCAAATGGATTTCTGCCAAAGAGAAAATCAAGAGACAATGTGAGAATCATTTTGGATACTATGGAATATTTTGAAGCTCACACTGAGAGCAGATGGCCCTTTGATGTTCTAGATGCTCAAAAAGTCTTGACAATGTGAGTTGGTTATTATTTTACTGCAATTGATACGAATGGACTTTGGTAAAATTTATCCAAGCCATTGAAAACAATATACCATGAACAAACTGCAAAAGTGATGACTGAATGGAAATTAACAGAATCCATAGATATAAGAAAGGGACCAAGGCAAGGCTGTCCATTGTCACCTCTGCTGGTTTTGTGTTAACATTGGAAGTCTTGAATAGGAATATCAGAGAAGAAAAAGAAATAAAAGGAATGAAAATTAAAAGGAGATCTGCTTTTCAAAACAGTGCAATTCTTTGTTCTCAGAGCACAACAAATCTGCCAGTGTCTGTTTTGCTTGCTTGTTTAGAATTTCTGTGCTTGTTTAGCATAATATCTTCTATTATTAGAAGTATAGAAGAAGAAGTATGCAGAAAATGCAAGGCTATTCATATAATGTGGTGCACGTATTAAGGAATACTCTAATGTGTATAATACTCTAATGTCTTTATTATTTCACTGTATATATTTATTTTATTTACTTGAATGTGGCACCATGTCCAATATTATCTTGAACATGGTTTGCTTTATGGTGCAGCTGCTGAAAAAGCCAAAACAACATTAACAGAGGAATAGTTATCAAGGTCACAGGAATTTAGTACACTTTATATTGCACTGGTGAGACCACATTTGGAATACTGTGTCCAGTTCTGGTCACCATGATACAAAAGAAATATTGAGATTTTAGAAAGAGTGCAGAAAAGAGCAACAAAAGATGATTAGGGGAAGCTAAAAAACATAGGATGAATCATGTGGAACTAGGTATTGTCTAGTCTAGCAAAGAGAGAACTAGGAGTGACATGGTAGTTTTCTTCCAATATTTGAAGAGGCTGTCACAGAGTTGGAGGGAGTCAACTAAGACTCTAAAACACCTGAAGGCAAAACAAGAAATAAATTGGATAGAAATTTATCAAAGAATGATCCAACCTAGAAATTAAAGAGAAATTTCCAGTCAGTGAAAACAATTAATCAGTGGAATGATTTACCTCAGAAAGTGTGGTTTTTTTAAATAGACTTTATCTAATTTTATAATTAAAACAGACATACAACACATACATAAATAATTAAAGAGAAAAAAGAAAATAAAGAAGGAAGAAGAGAAGGTAAGGTGGAAAAAAAAAATTCAGAAAACACTTTAAAATGCATTTTGTCCGACAGTTTGTGGGACTTGTTCCAACCTTATTTCATACCCTCTAATAGTGATTACTCATTGTGTGAATATATGTTATATTCTAGTCAACTACTACAAGTTATAACCTATTCTCTTTTGCTCTTTCTTGTTTACTTGATCTTTGTTCCAGTCCAATTCATACGACGCAGTTCAGCTGTACATAATACAGTATGTATCTTTTCCTTTTAATGCCATAGTAATTCTACCATCTCTGCACAGTTTGCGTAATTTTTTGAATAATAATTCCTCTGATGGAAATATTGAGTTGCTTCCACATTGTGCAAGGCAGTCTGGCTGCTGTCAAAATAATGTATTGTTGTGTACTACTTTTTTGAGAGTTGTTTATTAAAAATCCCTATAAAAAGAACTCTGGTTTAAGTTTGAGTACATTCTATTATCTATATCTTGCTATTCTTCCAAACATTTTCTATTTTTTTTGCCAATATTTTTGTTAATGCCTCTATGCAAGATGTCTGACATTATGGAAGAATAGTGTCCTCCTTTTTTTATTTTCCAACAATTTGGCTCAATCTGGGCTCGATTTTGCTAGCTCTTGAGGGAGGGGGAGGTGCCATCGTATAAAACATCGTTGGTAGGCATTTTCCTTGTTATGCTGCCAATTTGATTTTGTTCGTTTTCTTTAACCCAGACTTCTCCATTCATTAAGGTTATACCTGCATTCTGATATTCCCTACTCCAGGCTATCATATTCCCTTTGACAATTTCTTCCCTAATTCTGCCTCTAGTAAAGTAATTTTATAACATTTCTGTTTAAGTATTTTTTTTTTATTGCTGGAACCTAATAGAATTTTTGTCTTATATTGCTGGATTTATTATTAATTTCCAAAATTCTTTTTATCCTGTTTGGTATTGACTCTGAATTTGAAGAATGCCATCCTTTCAGTTTGCTATCTTCGCTGGTCTTGAAGATCTTGCGTCACATGTTTCAAGATTTCCTTGTGTATCCAATATTAGCTCCTTATTATTTTAATCATCTTTAATAAATATCCAAATTGTTTGGGTGATTCACATTTCTATTGTGAAATCGCAGATTGGTATCTTTCAATATATGTTTTCTTTCCTAAAGGCTAGGTCACACTGGCTGAGGATTCAAAACGTATGCAAAGATGGGACATAGCAGATGACAAAATTCCATTCCATTGTTATCCACTCTCAAAAGTGCACAAAATTGCATAAGACATCAATCAAGTGGAGAACAACGGAAAGGAACCGGATCGTGGGGAGGATGTAGCGGGATTTGTAATAGTGGATGTATCGAAGGAAGCCTAGCGGATGCGAAGTGGGATGGAAGCGGATGAACACATCCGCAGGCTTCTGTGGGAGAACAGCGTAGCAGAAGGAGCTGGAATGCGTAGCAGATGCCATAGTCGATGACGCGGATGCATCACGGATGCCTATAGGATGCATAGTGAATCAAAAAGCGTTCACCTGCGCATGCAGGAGGATCAAGTTGCGTAAGCTCCGTGGATATAAAAAGGGGCAGCTCGCAAGGCAGTCACCATTCAGATGGAAAGGACCTCTGCTCAGCAGACATCTTTGAAGAGAACACCATGTGGGAAAATAGGAAGCCTGTGCCCTACTCCCTGCAACCCTGGCAAGAAGGAGACAGAACACCACCATGCCCACCCCCTGGTGCTGACTCGAATGAGCTGGCTGAGGTGCTTCTTGCTGCTGCTGGTGCTCCTGATGTTTGCTGCTTGGTGCTGTCTCCTGCTGGTGCTGGCTGGTGGCTTCTGCCTGCTGGTCGTGCTTCGCCTGCTGCTGCTTCTGCTGTGCTGGGCTGGCTGGGTGATCTAGCTGCTGTGCTGCTGGTGGTGCTTCCTCTCCTGCTGCTGCTGGTGCTTCTCCTGCTGCTGGTGCTTTCTTCCTGCTGCTGGTGCTTTCCAGCATGCCGCTGGTGCTGGCTTTTTGTCGTTGCTTGGTGCTCCTGCTGCCTTGTCTGCTTCTCCCGGGGTGCTCCGTTGCTCTCTCGGTCTGGTGTGCTTTCTCTCCTGCTGCTTCTCGTGTGATGGTCTTCTCCTGCTGCTGCGGTAGTGCCTCTCCTGCTGTCTGCTGGAACTCTCTGCTGGCTGCTGCTGCAGGTGCTGACTGTATGGAACCAGACCCCAAGGCACCTCAAAGCCCATGCTCTGAAGCCTTTGCTAAAGGCCCCTGCCACAAGAGAAGACGGCAATTGTGCAAGGAGAAGGGAAGAGAGGAAACAGTACTCCATTTTCTTGCAAGACCATGAGGAGGAGGTGCTGGATATGGGCTGAGGGGAGAAGCAGTACCGTCTTGGCCAAAAGGGACAGACTCTATCGCGACACCAATGAGAGAAGCAGAGGCTAAGCGTGCGAAGAGAGAAGGCGTGGAACCTGGGCTACAACTTCAGATGTTATCCTTGGAGTGGGTGGAAGTAAGCACTATGGCACACCTGTTATTTGCAAAGCTGCACCTCAGAGAATCCGGGCAGGCCGCTGCCAAGGCTCACTGACGGAGACCGTTTGTCTATGGCCAGGTCACGCTTCCTGGGATGGTTGAGATCACCCACAAGGAGCACGAGCCCTCTCGTCAACCCTCTCCCTCACGACAGCCCACAGAGAGCACTCTTCTTCCAGCCAGGAGACAGCTTACCATGTTCCAGGGCAGGTTTCATTTGGAGCATCCCCCTGACAGCTGCACTCCCCAATGCCGGAAGGACATGGAGATCCCCTTGTTCAGATTGGAGGAAGAAGCAGCTAAACTCACACCAGAGGACCAACCCACCCCCACCCCCCAGCCTCCATCCCTCCACAGAGAAGCAGGCCAGAGAGGCACGAGAGGGAACAAGCCCACTGTCCTCTTGGGGAGATCAGGAACAACAATAAAAGCCAAGCACAGATCTCTCTCCCAAGCTGTCCAACTTCAACATATCCACGTCCTTCCAACCACAAGCCCTTCATCACCTAAGTTGCAGCCGACGCCTTCATGTGGCATGCTTGCAAGGCCCGCAGTACTTAGTCGAATTATGAAGGGAGAGGATCACAGCGTCTTCTGCACCACCCTCCAGGCCCAGCTGAACCTAGCTGATACCACTCCAGGTCTGTTCCTCCGACCCAGGCGATTTTGTCACAGTCTTGCCAGGATTTTCAAACAGCCCCTCGCCTACTAGCCTACCACTACCAGGACTCTATCCCACATTTCAGAGGCATAGACCACTTCCCAGTCCAAGACCCGGCTTTCCTCGGGAGTGCCACAGATGCCACATGGACGCATCACCTGCCCAGCTGCCCAGACCAAGACAGCCCCACTACACTCCTCCTTCTGCGCACGCCCACAGCCAAAGCCACTTCATCAAAACATCCTGTCTCCAGGTCTTGTGGCCTCACATCCCAGTGTACTTTGATGAAGGGCCTACTCAACATCACCGGGACGCTGAGTCTAGCTCGTCTGAGGCTTCCTGACAGCACCATTCGCTGTTGTACTCTCGGGGCCAGGCACGCCCAATTGGTTGCCCTCAGACCCAGCACTCCAGCCATGCCACCTCCAGAATTCCCTGGCCCCTTAATCTGAGACCACTGGGCACGCCTCAGAGTGACTGAGAAGAGTTGCCAGAGACTGAGTTGTTACCCGTGTTCCAGCTTTATCTCTTGCTTAAGAGACTTTACTTGGGTCATTTTTGCTTTTTAATAAAGTCTATACACGTTTGTTATTAATATAAGGTTATATTTGCTTCACACCTGGTTAATTTTTTTTTATTGTAATAAAGTGTTGGCCGGAAACTTTTTGTTAAAAAAGGGTCGTAATGCCTTTGCTGCGATGCTGTCTGGACGTTGGTAAGGAATAGCGTGGTTGGATGGATAGCTGTGGGGTGGGTATGGATTCTGTGGGATTGGATAGCTGTGGAGATTGGGTAGGGAACCGATAGCTGTGGGATTGGTACGGATAGTTTGGCTGTGGGGTATAGCATAACCGCTCCATTGCAAGCATAGTGGGTAGCTTGTATGCGTCCACCTCCCATCTGGCACACATATGGCACCTTTTATTATCAACAACCAATTTAATCATTTGATCAACACATTTCAACATTAAACAGCAACTCTTATTAAATGTGTCCTGTTCATTGTAGGGCCACTCAACATCTACATTGGCCACAAATTCTCATCATCTGTTGTGATGAGAGCAGGCTGTAAGGAAGCATCCATTAAGCAATCATCACCATCCTGCCTTGCTACTCCCCATTTGCTACAGCTAGGGAGTTGCACGTCGGTTTGTTTCAGGAGGGGTTGCGCTGCTTCTTCCCTTCACATGAAAGCTCTGTTGGGCTGCCATCAAATTACAGTTCGCCCGATCTCCAGTGCTCATGTCGTCCTTGATCAAAATTTGCTTGAAACTGGTATGTCGCCCTGCCTGCCATAGATCTGTAGGCCCTGGAATTGCCTCCCCAATTCCTGGATGCCAAAGCCCCTTTTTCAACACGCGTAGTGCCCCATCGTGAAATCGCCGCAATGGAGTCCTTCAGATTGCAGCAAGGTCACAGATTCCCCCAGTCCCAATGGTTGATGCTGTGCATGGTGGTGAGAAGTTACCGTGCAACCTGTTGTCCAGGGATGCCAAAGCGCGGTTCTCAGCACCACCCGTGCTTTGCCCTGCCGACAGCCTGTGAGTTGAAACGATTCCTCTCTTGCACGGGTGATGGCATCTTGAACGTGTAGGGTTTTCATGAGGTAGATAGGTTCTGATGGGGCAGAAGGCATCAATTACCCGATGATGAAGTAGGCACATCTTGCTGTGTCATTGGGTATGGGGGTCTGATCTGGAGAAGCCCGAGATGATGGTGTGCATTCCAGCCCCATTCCTTTGAGGTCACTGGCATTGATATCTGGGCATCTGTAAGCTTACCCGTTGCCTGATAAGCATCAATGTACAATAAACTTTGCTAGTCAGCATCACCATTGGCAAAAGAGGATGATGCTGAAGAAGCCTGTAGGTTGAAATAAAGTGGACGCCTGAGTTGGCTGGGAGGCTTTGCAGGCTCACGTGCTTTCCCAATCTTATGGCTCCAAACTTGGTGTGGGGAAAGTTCCACCTTCTGATAGCCAACTGCTCCTGTCAACTTTCCTTTTCCAGCCTTTCGTTCAGGTGGTGGGACACTGAGGAGCGAGCTCCTCCACATATTCTCGTCGGATTGATGGGCCTGCACCACTTACTCTGACACAATTTTGATTTGGTGTTGTGTGGCAGTCCTCCAGGGCATTACTGCATGGTTCTGTGTATGTGGGTCCCAGGGCCATGGGGCGCAGGAGTCAGTGCCCACCTTCAGTCCAGGCTCAGGCCTGCGGATGGGAAGTTGGTGTTTGCCTTGCGTCAACCTGGGGTCTCAGGCCGCTTCCACAACTCTCAATCAAACCATACGGCTGGTGGGCATCCTCATGGTGAAATGTGCTGGCGAATCAACGAGGGTCCCTTCATTCCTCGCATCTCCACCATCAGCTTGTCATAGAGTCCAGAACTCCACTTCTTTCTCCAATCCAATCTTTTGGAACCTAGACAGCTCTTGGACGTCTCCTTCTCCTTGTATTAGAAAAAGGTGAAACAGTCTGAAGAGGGCTTGGGTTCTGGTGCCTTTGAATAATGGCGGGCTTATTACCACCAAAAGGAAGTGTGCGAATTGATCGCATTGGTTTGGGAATAGGACTGGATGCCTGTAGAAGAGCAAGAGCAAGGCTGAAGGTCTGCTACACCAGGGCTTGCTGGACTGATAGTGGATCCAAGGTGATTTTACCTTCCCCCCTTTTTATAGGAAATGTCGGTTTTCCGGCTAGGTGTGCCTTCACATACTCTAGGCGATCCTTCCAAGACATTCCCTATAATATCTTGAAATACGTGCCCATATACGTAACGTATTTTGTCTGTTTTAGATGCGTATTATTCTCGAGCTGCCACTCCGCTCTTTTCATTCCTTTGCTATGTCCCTGTGCTACTAACGCCTGTGTGGACGTTCCGCGTACGCTTTCCACTTCCTCCTCCTTCCGCTTTCTGCTGGCGGGACGTGTCTGACAGAATGAATGTGAGGTTGTGCTAATGCTGCCAGGAGAATTGCCGAGCAGGGTACATTGGACTGTGTAAGACGGATGACAATGGTACGTATGAAGCATTTGCTGCCATAGTGTGTCGGCGATTTGTAGCATCGACGCGCAGCAGAAAGTTCCGATCCGGCTCAGAAAGTTTTGTGGCAGCTGCAAAACTTTTTGAGTGGATGAAATAGCAATAGATGGATGTTTGACGGATAGAGCGTATGAAAGATGTACGCAGTGAGTACACAACGGATACATTGCATTTTCCAATGGATGGCAAGCTTTTTTGTCCATTTTACATCCTCTTTGCATCCGTTGGTACAGTGTGACATGGGTTTACTTTCTTCCAGTTGGTCAGTAATGCATCTCTCATTAGATGTCTGTGAAAGTATTTCTGAGTGGTTTTCCCGATATCCCATAAAAAAGCATGCCACTCCATCTGTAAGTCGTGGCCTTCTAAAACTAATATTCTCTTGTTTGTTAACTTCACCCATTCCTTCAACCATATTAGGGAGGCTGCACTATCGTACAACTCCCTTTGGAAGGGCCATCCCACCCCTGCTCTTCATTTCTTGCATTGCCTTTAAACTTATTCTTGGTTTTTTCTTTTGCCAAATGATTTTTGTGATCATTTTGTTAAGTTCTTCAAAATACTTTTTAGGTACTTTAATTGGTATCGTCTGAAATATATAGAGAAATTTTGGGAGAATAGACATTTTAATTGTAGCAATCCTACCTAATAATGAAATTTTCAGTTTACCCCATATTTCTAAATCCTTCTTTACCTTTTGCAATAGTTTGTCATAATTATTTTCTTTTAATGTTTTACAGTGTGCTGTCAGCCATATTCCCAGGTATTTAACTTTCTTTATCACCTGAAATCCCATAACCTTTTCTAATTCTAAGTTCTGTTTTCCTGTTAGATTTTTAGTCATTAATTTCATTTTCTTTCCATTAATTTTTAATCCTGCCACTACTCCATAATGTTCTAATTCGTTCATCAATTTTTGTCCTTTTTCAATCGGCTCCTCGATAAAAAAAAACCCCACATGATTTGCAAATGCTTGCAGCTTATATTCTTCTTTCTTAACCTTTAGTCCTTTTATATCTGAATTTTGTCTAATATATGTTAGTAATGTTTCCAGTGATAATACGAAAGGCAGGGGTGAGCATCCTTGTCTAACTGCTTTCCCTATTTTAATTGGGTGGGTATGTTCCCCATTTATCATGATATTCGCCTGTTGTGTATCATAAATAGTTGTTATAATATTTTCAGATTTGGTGCCTAGATTCATATTATAAATTCTATGAATTAAAAACTGCCAAAACTTTTGTGCATCTAAAAACATAAGAGCTATTTGTTTTTCGGGGTGAGCTACATAAAATTCCAGGACTTCTAGTACTATTCTTAAATTATTCCTGATTTGTCTATTTGGGAGAAATCCATTTTGGTCTCGATGAATAAAATCATTCAGAATTCTTTTTAATCTGTTTGCAACAATAGAAGCAAATATTTTATAATCTGTATTTAACAAGGAAATTGGCCTATAGTTTTGTATATATCAGGGATCCAAATCTTCCTTTGGGATCAACAAAATCAATGCACTCCTCCATGAGTCCAGCATTCTGGCTGCCAGTAAGACATTGTTAAAAACTTCACCATAAGGGGTCCTATTAGTTCACCCATTGCCTTATATAAGTCCCCTGGGATCCTATCTGGTCCCGGAGCTTTACTATTTTTCTGGTTTTCTATTGCTGTTTTCAATTCAGACCATGTAATATCTTTGTTTAATAATTCTTTCATTTCTTCCCCAATTACTTTATTTTTCATTTTATCTAAATAACTTCTTATCCTATCCTCATTGACTTCTTCCTTTTTATATAAGTCTTCAAAATACTTGTGAGCAATTTCTTTTTTCTGTTCTATCCCCTAGCTATTCATTGGTAAATCAATCTTTTTTCTTTCCCTTTTTAAAGTCTGTAAGATAGCCATCTCCCTGGCTTATTAGCGTGCTCAAGATACATTTGTCTAGTTGAATTCAAATTTGTAATCATTCTTTTTTGTTCAGTTAAATTCAATTTGTGTTTATTTATTGACATCTGGTTTTGCAATCTTGAGTCCTTTGGGGAATTCTGTAATTTTTTGTTGTAGTTTATTTTGCTGGGTGTATTTTTCTTTATTCCTGATAAATTCCTGATAAATAATTCAGGATTGGATATCCTGAATGGTATGAAGTCCTGAATGGTATGAAATTACCTGCTCCAACAGGGAGTTCAATAAGAAGACCTGCAACTCTGTTATTCTT
This sequence comes from Laticauda laticaudata, assembly GCA_004320025.1. Lineage (NCBI taxonomy): Eukaryota > Metazoa > Chordata > Lepidosauria > Squamata > Elapidae > Laticauda > Laticauda laticaudata. Next base: position 70,860 of record BHFT01031019.1, read on the forward strand.
TATTCTGCTGAAGTTTCAGTTTCAATTTTCAACACTGCTTTTCATATGCACATTCATAATTTCATAATTCCAACAGTTTCAAGTGAAAACTTTCACATGTTCTAGAGATAAACATGTAGACAATTATATTTTTCTTCTGTCTGTTTTCACATTCATAGGGTGTTCATTTTGGGACACAGTAATTATAATTAAGAACAAGTGATGAGCTTACACTTATGAATGAGCCCTTGATGGCCTTTAAATGTGTAAACTGATTTCATTGAAAAATCTACTGTAACTTCATTTGCTAGTTTTGGGAAACATAGTTATTGATAATTAATTAACCATAAATTCTTCACTCAGTTTTCTGGGCTTGGCTGAAATATAATTGACTAATTTGTGATTCAATATGCTATATGAACATAATATCTGAGTGATAAGAATGCTTTGTGCATGATTCCAGACTGTTAGAATATCCTCCTACATAAAATATATTGTTGGTAATTTGTCCAAAATAGCCTTCTTGAATTAAAGCAACCAGAATCACAGCTACTTATACTTACCAATTGCTACTCAGCTGGCAATGGAGTAGCCAGGTGATATCCCTGAGGAGATTGAATTTGTTCTCAGGTCACCAATTGTTGTTCTTGAATGCATATCAATTGATCCATTTGCTTTATAAATCACAAACAGCTAGAGGCAACTCCTTGTTTGTTCGGCAAGTTATTTTAGTGTGCAATGTGACTTGTCCTTGAGAAGGAAATTTCCATTTTCTTTGTGAATACAGTTGTCTAGGGAACCCATTGTTGCTTGGGCTGTGCAACTGATTGCCACTATTGCTCTTAAATGCAGTTCCTTCCTTTCTCTTGATTAAGCTGTGTGCTCACCATACACTGATTCATTGGTCCATCCAAGAAATCAGCATGTTGGCAGGTAATTGCAGAGCTGGTGAGACTTTGCCTGCAATGATGTTGAAAATGAAAATAATAATAGTAACAAAACTGCTGGGACTATAAAATAGGGAAAATAACAGAAAATGAAGAAGCTAAAGTGCTTTGAGATATTAGAATTCAGACAGGCACTTGCTGCCTAACACCTCAGACTTAACAATTGTCAATAAGAAAGACAAAAAAATTCTGCACAGTTGATGTAGTAACAGCAGAATAGAAGAAAAATAACCAGAGAAGGTAACAAATACAAAGATCTGCAAATAGAAATAGAACAACTGTGGCAAAAGAAAGCAAAGGTAGTTCCAACAGCAAGAGACACCATATATGCAATCCCAAAACAATTGTAGTGACACTTGAACATCATCCTCATTGACAAAATCATCACCAGTCAATTGCAAAAATCAGCTTTACTTGGTACAGCTTACATCCTGTGACAATATCTTTAACACATCCACATCTGCCTTTTCCCTTTCCTTGGGAAGGATCAATTGGTGGACAAAAATGCTAAACCCAGTCTGAACATCTGGCTGACTGTGCAATGAACCATAGTAATAAGGCTATTATACAGTTAGCCAGATGTTCAGATTAGATTTGGCATTTTTATCACCTATTAGATTCTTTTGAAGCATCTAGGACAGGCAGATATTGTTTGATGGCATTAAATATATTATCAGAACATGTAATGTCTAATATAAAGCTATATTTACAATTGACTGTCGGCGATTTTGTCAGTGTTGATAGTATTCAAGTAGTATTCCTGTTGTTCTGGAATAACACATTATTATCAATAATGAATTCATGTCATATCTTCAGATTACTTCACATATATTCTTTCAATATTTTTCATTGTTATTGGGAAGAAAACAATAAGACAGCAAAATAGAACAATGAAGTATTCACAGTTGGTGTCAGTTTTATAACAAAAGCTTTTTAAAAAAATATTTAAATATTTAGTTGCCTATCTCTGAGCAGTTTACAAAGTTATATCCACACAGGGTTTCTGCCTGAGCAGGTATTGGACTAGAAGACTTCCAAGGTCACTTCCAACTCTGCTATTCTGTTAGTCTGATTTTAAGAGGAATCCCAAAATGGTTTTAATAAGGATTGTTTTCAGAAAAATTGTTCACATCTTCATATTATCAACATATGCTGATGACCCATCCACAATTCCCCTCACTGGTGGCTGCACAAGTTGTAGCCAAGCAACTTTTGGAGGGCTGCAAATTTTAAGGCAATATTCAAAGCGAATTTGGAGGATCCTTCACAATGACAATTTCAAGAATCAAGTCTTTGTTGGTGTTCTTTTCTCCTAATTCATTTCATTAAAATGTACTGATTAATCTGCAAACTACATTTCATCCTAAATCCACCAGTAATGTGCTTGAAGTTGATCAGAACACTGTTGAATTTAAAGATCTTCTCATTTAGATTTGTTAATGTATATGTTCTTTGTGGATTCTGCATTATAGAAAAAGCACTACCTTGACAGTAATGATTAGATTTATTCAGAAGTCTTCACTTTGGGGTTAATTATTCCCACCAATTACATGTTTATCCTAGACACAATTACTCTGGGAATAAAAGCTCTTGTCTCCTGTAATCAGAAGCCATGCTTTAGTGGAGATATATATTGGTTTCACAGCTGTCCCTCAATTAGAAATTGAGGTCCATGAAGAAAGTGCTGTAGCTAATTATGCAAATCAAGGAATTAAACATCATCTACATGAGAGAAGAACATGCCTGTACATGGCACCCTTACCATATTGTGATATAAAAGCCAATAGTTTATGTGCTTGATTACACAAATAGGAGAAGAACCAGGAATTAAGATATAGTTCTTCTGCATTCTGACCTATTAATTGAATCAGTACATCAGAGCTGGTTTATGTGTGTGATTACGGAATATTTACAGAAAATATTTTTCAGCAAAGAACCAGTGTGAGTGATTCTTGCCTTGCTTCTTAAGAAAAGTTATCCTGTCGAAGGTAAAAATTTCCTTAAGAATTGAACAGTTTGTTTTGTTATACAGTATGTAATGTATATAGCTACTGATTATTTCTTCTTAGAAGAAAAGCCATTCTTATGGGTGGACTTTGGTGACCTTGTTACCTTAGTTGAGATGGTTGCTGTATAAATACACAAAGAGAGGTCAGGGAGAGATATTTGACTATTTCATCTCTTCAAATTTAGTTGTTGGTGATTGGTAGGCTTCACAAATGTCAGTTAAATCTTAAATGTATAACATGGTGAAATGGCTCATCTCAAGAGATTTATTTTAGATAAAAACATTTGAGCAATTAGGGAAATTTCAGAGCAGTGGAAAGATATGAAATAAAATACAGTAACAGCAACAATTGTCATCTGACAATAATACAATGCATTCAAAGCAACCATAAAGAAACTTCTTCAACATTTGAAGTGTCCTGAGAATGACATAGAAAATCTCAAAAATCTCTTTTTTGCAGTGCAAGAAAACTTTCAAGCAATTGGAAGAGAGATTTAAATCAAATATAATCATTTACAGATAAGATTTCTAAAAATGTATCTTACTGGATGATGCCAAAATTTATCTAATTTGGTTTCCTGCTTCTGCCAGTGACCAAAAGATGCCTCCAGGACACTTACAAATTAATTAGAAAGCAATTTTCCAAGCCAAAGTTGACTGTTCTGTAACAGTGGATTCAAGTACAATTATAGCATTGAGGACATTCTTTTTTTTTGTTTCTGTGAATTTGTTTATCTTATTAAAGTCAAGATGATTTCAGTTGTTACAGAAAACATACTTTAAAAGAAGGAAAAATATAATTCAATTTGTTTTCTTATTTTTTTCCTGAAACTTAGGTACCTTGGCAAAGAATTGGTATTAGATTACTCCATCTAATACTCCAAATTGGAGATTACCCAAACAAATCATTGGTCATCAATGCCTAATGAAAAAAAATGTTTATAGCAGTTGTATCTGAGTAACTGATTCATGTATTTTTAGGATGTGTTAAGACTTTTCTTGGAAGAGGTATTTAAAAAAAACCCTCTTATACATAACCCATTTTATAGGTAGATCATTTAAAAAGCTTTTGAAATAAACATAATTACAAGTGACTTGCCATGTTAGATACAAATATTTAAGAATAGATTGCTTTCATTCATATGCATGTTTCAAATCTTCATTAAGCAGGTAAACTATAGAGAGTTCCATGATTAAGGTATATGGTTTCAGAACTCTGCAATTGCAAGTATGGTGTCAAAATGAAAGATGAAATCTAGCATGCATTGGAACTTTGTTACCATTTTGTTACCATCATAGACAATTAATTTATATCTCAATTTTTTCAAAAATACATACAATATAATTTCAATACTTCAACAATTACAGTTCATTTTACAACTCTCAAAAGTTTAAATGAGCATAAAATAAGATTTCATTCAATCCATATTTTTAAGTGAACCATCTGGATTCACCTTTCTTGGATGAAAACACATTTTGGAATGCATTAATCTTTCCATTTTTGTGGTTGATTGAATTCCGTATTACAATCCTCTGCATAAAAAGAAACTGCCCTAAAACGCACAGTGAAATGCATACATTGGGATGAAAAAAAAACAGATAAGAATACGCATATGTTGTAAAAACACAATTTTTATGGGTTTTTCTTTCAGTCAAGGTAAAAATAAAATGGAACAAAATTATGAGCTTATGTGGACTGGAAATAAATGGAGTTATCGGTTCTTTGAATAACATTTAATAAGGTTTTGTTTGGTTATTTGGATTAGAACAATAGGGAGCTAAAATGTAGACATGGATAGCCTGCAATTCTACAATAGAGCTCATTAAAATATAGATATGCGATCTTGTAAAAAATATTTGCAGGTTGTGGAACAGGATGAAGAAAAGATCAGCAAAATGTCACAGCAGAAAATTGGTGTTGTGTGATAAGCATATAAAATACAAGTAGTAAAATTTTGATTGAATAGAATGTATAATCCTTTGGAAAAGAAGAAAAACCAGAAAATGATGTTATCTGTTTTTATATTATGGGTTTTTAAACGATGGGTCCTGTTTTTATATTAATGCTCTTGATTTTTGAGACCAAACAGCAAAATTACCAAAGGATGATTTTTTAAAAAATGAGATAGTTAATTTCATTTACAGATCTGGGTCCCAAAAAACAAAATTCAATTCATAATTATTTATGAACTAGCATCAAAGGGTTTATTACTCTGATTACCTACTAATCATTTACTGTAAATGCACTGACCTAAAAATGCCATACAATCAATAAAGTTGTAAGTTCCAGATTTAAATCATTGTACCTTGCATTCTTGAGTAAACCTTTTGGTAATTTACAAAGGCTGTTGAATTTTACAGTAAGTGTTTTTCAAACCAAGCTGGATTCTAAACAATAATGACTTTTTAATGTGGATCTGTGATTACATTGTCATAGTGAAATACGATGCTTTTTGGCTGCATTCGAAATGAGCGAGTGTGTGAATTACTCTAAAGGCACAGATTACCATAACTCCAGGTAAAGCAATCTTCATAAATTAAACTCCAATCTAAAGTGACCTGTCATCGGGAACCTGTTGCAATGGCTAGTAACTTAAATTTCAATGTACAATTTGTAAATACGTTATTTTGTTATTGTTACAAAGGCAGCACTTCTTCTGTTAAAATACTCTGAAGAGATTGGAGTTTGTGTGTGTGTATCTGTGTCCTGAGTTACACTTTTGGGAGGACATATTTTTTAAACCAAAAGGTAATATTTTAACAAATGTAGTTTCCAATAATTAAAATCAAACAGCAGTGCAAACAAGTTCACAGTAGTCTTTGAAGTAATTTACCCTTCTTTCTTTATTTCTTTTTAGCAATGCCATTACAGTGGATTTGTAAAATTTATGATGATTTCTTGCATATTTGAGTGTTAAGGATTACATGTACAAAACATCTAGTAACTTTTTAAACTGCTTTTGTTCCGTGTCCATAATCTCTGAGGCTTACTAAAAGAATTCCAGTATTAAAAGGTGCAACATTTTTTATTTGCGATTATAGCCATAAAAAGATGGGCCATGTACTGTTAAATTCAATCCAAGTATATTCACTTGAAAATCACTTGAATTTTTCAACTATTAAATGCTCATATAAAACACTCTTATCACATACTTTTATGTAATCCAGTAAAACTGCAGGAGTTGGAAAATAGATAAAGTTGATACAAAGTGATAGGGGATTGTCAGATGAGAGAAGCATGAAAATTAACCTGGCTCCTAAGAATCTAATCTGTAAATATAAAGAATCAGAAGCAGGGGAAATAGGATCTTCAGGCTGGAAAAGAAATGAAGGGAAGTAGATAATGGAAAAAAGACAAGAGGCTCGTTGTGGACAGCACAGAGCCCAGAAAGAAATCAGAATTGGGGATCTGCAAAGTGAAGGGGGAATTATCCTGAAAAATTAGAGAGGGGAGAATTGAAAATTATGAGACTGGTAAAATGTAAAAACTATGGACATTTGAAAGCAAGCTACTTTACTGAATACAGACATTAAGGGATGACAAAATTTTTACTTAAAGAAGGGATTAAGTTGGATTGTTTCAATGTATCTTTGCCTTTTAAATGCATTACTTCTTTAAGGAGCCTTTTCTAGATGTTTATTTCATTTATTAATCTTTTACACTGCCCATCTCACCTAAGTAATTCTGGGTGTCCCAGTGGTGCTTTTTCAGGAGGCAAATGGATGATGGGAAATGGAAAGACTATCCAGACTGAACAGAAGAAGCTTCTTGGATGAGAAGCGAAACATCTTCAAAAAAACCCAAGAAAGTCCAGTTGCCTCATAAAAAACACTTTTGGAACAACCATGACCTGGGTGACTGAGAATCTCCAGAGATGTGACTCTGGGAGGTTTACAACACCATCATAAAGCCATATAAACACATGAATTAAAACATTAATAACAAATTAAAATTTACAAGTAAAAATAAAAATCAGAGTTCTGTAGAGATTCTCAGTCATCCAGGCTATGGTTAGTATTCATGGAAATTATCCCCACTATCCTGTCAGAGCTGAAGAAGCTTCTTGGATGAGAAGCAAAACATCTTCAAAAGAAAAAACAAAAAAATCCAGTTGCCTCTTGAAAAAGCATCTTTGGGACAACCATGACCTGAATGACTTAGAATCTCTACAGACCTTTAGCTATACTATTTGGGATGAACTCCCTTTGAATGGTATCGGAGTACAATGGATTTTCAGAAGAAAAATTGCAGACTATAGAAACCAGGAGCATTACTCAGGTGACCCTGAGGACACAGATAAACCTCCATGTGCTTCAACCACCCTCTAAAAAGATGCAGATTACCAACTGTGTGCAAGGAATATAAATCCTTCCATTCCCTACTACCCTTTCAGAGCTGAAGAAGCTTCTTGGATGAGAAGCAAAACATCTTCAAAAGAAAAAACAAGAAAGTCCAGTTGCCTCCTGAAGAAGTACCTTTGGCACAGAAATCAGAGTTAAAATTCAGAAAGTTGAAAAGTTAATAAGCCCCAACCATTCCCAGGACTACATCATACTCTTAGATGCCCATGCTAATTGTCAACGTCAGACCTTAACATTTTTCTGAAAACAAAAAAACAAAAACAGAAGAGTGGGGCTTAGCACACCTCTGAGTAAAATGTTCCAAAGTGCAGGAGCTATGTCATACCCCTGGTGGAGACTGACTCTGAGGAAGAGGAGGAACAGCCAACAGGGAGTGGAAGTGTGGCTCCAGAGGTGGTGGAGGAGGCTGGGGAAGGGCAGAGGCCAGCTGAGAAATCAGAGGAGGATCCAGGCCCATCCCTTATCCATCCTAGGGCACGCAGGGATCAGGGAAATGCATGGTCTACTCGGGAGGAGAGGGCCATGATCCTCCTTATGGGTTGCAGCTGTGAGCTCTGTATAAGAGTTTGAAACTCAAAGATTCTGGAGTCAAATTAGTGCTTTCTTTGGATGAGGTTTATTTTTGTTGGCGTTCTTCCCATGGGCTCTCCCCAATTATCTTCCTGGAATGTGTGATTAATTATCTTGCTTTGCCTTGGAACTCTTGTCAATGCAGTTTGGTTTTGGTTTTCTTTTGCTTCATTATCTACTTTTTGAATTTAAACTGTGACTAATAAAACAGCAAAGTTAAGTTGAAGGCATTATAAGACCTTGATTCATGTTTTAGTTTTTGTGTTATTTTTGAAACACTATGGGTCATCAAAGGCTATAACTGAAAAGACCCTTCTCCTAGAACCCGCCATTCAAAATTCCATGAACAAGGGGATATGCAGCATGCCCTCCCTGCTTGACCGGGTGGGATAGGTTAATGCAATTGGGTCATATCTCAGGTATCCTGGTCCCATGCCATAAGTCCTCTCTGTTTCAGCACACCCACAAAGGTATTTCTGTTACTACTATTGTTTATATTATTCCCATATAGTACCTGTGTTGTACTTTTTTATGTCTATTGCATTCTGAATGCAAGGAGCAAGTAATTCTTATTTACTCTTAACTATACACTTATACAACTCTTCCTGGAGAAAGCGTCTCAGAAAGAATGTATTTGCATTTACTTATATACAATTCAAGTTTGGACAAGGAAGCTTTATTATCAAGAGACATTTCTGAATAAGAAAGAAAACTCCTATCCTTACATTGAGAAACCCTATTGCCTATATTGTAGATCTGATTTGTGTGCCTGTTATAAGAATTACAATATTAGCACATGCACACCTCTGTTCTTTATATGTTGAGCATCATTAGAAAAGATCATGTGGTTAGTAAAGCGTATGACCCATTTCAGCAGCAGATGTCTGATTATTTGTTCAACTGCCAGGAATTTCAATTGGATGCCATTGTTCATATTGATCCAAGGAAAGATGTTTGTTGTTCAAAAAGTTGAATGCATTCTATTATGTTTTGTACTGCAACAAAGCAGTAATACAGGTGTATGAAGCAAAATAAAACTAGAGTGCATGCAGAAAGAAGTCAATCAAAATTTGTGGAATTTTTCTTTGCATGCTTAATCAGATGGTGTTATCTACCCTAACCTTCAAGCAACTATTCAGAGGCATTTGGCTGGTCTTTGACAGTGCTTTCAAATCAGGTATCTGAAGTAAGCAACCACAATCATACACCAGGCCCATCTCCCTTTCACAATCTAGGAGTCCAGACTAGTTTTGCCTTTTAGCCTTCAAGATAATTAACAGTACCTGCTTTCTGGAGCCCAAACAGACAATCCACCCAGGGTTTATCAAACAAATAACTGTACTGAACAATTAATATTTACTATATCATCTACAGCTATGAATTCTTATTTCACCAGTGTACCATTTCCAAATGGCATAGATAATGACATGAAATAGAGTAAATATAATAATCTCCTTTATGTCAAGCACAGGGGCATGAAGCCATATGGATTTCTTCTTTTCTCTTCCAAAACAGAATGACAAATCCAGAAACGAATGGAGGCAATTTGCTGCTGCTTGACACACACATAAAATAACTGTGATGAAAATTCATGATGGCGTCATCACTTGCCGTGGCAAAGATAGGGACAATATAACACCTTCATGGATGCCTCAGTGAACTGTGTCTATAACAGGAAGGCTTGGAATTATTTTTCACACCTCTAGTTTAACTTTTTTCTAAAAGAAAATAGTTGCAATTTCCACATCTGTCTATTAGGGTTTTAACTTCAGGGCTGCAACTTAAAGAAAATGAAAAATTATTTATTTGTGGATATATTTTGGCTTTACTTTTAGAAGTAAACCAATTCCTTTTTCTCCCTTAGTTTCCTACACTTGAATCCTATACGGCAGAAACAGTTCAATTACATTGTAGCTTCTTCTCTAGAAGAACTATTGGTGTCTATTTCCAGCACTATCAGGAACAAATGATCTTTCAGGGATGGTTCACAATAGAACTGATTATTTTTCAGGTGCATGATTGGTCAGGAATAATACTGCTGAGTGGATAAACACAAACAGTGTAAGAATATATAAAACAATCTATCTGGAAAAGGTCAAGACCCATCTTAATTCAACTTGTTATTTCTCATAATGGTTAAATACAGGTGAAACTCAAAAAATTAGAATATCGTGCAAAAGTGCATTTATTTCAGTAATGCAACTTAAAAGGTGAATCTAATATATGAGATAGACTCATTACATGCAAAGCAAGATAGTT
>BHFT01031022.1:0-94291 GCA_004320025.1 Laticauda laticaudata
CTTATATGTATCCATGTATTCATAATTATGTTTTTACTTATACCTATTATCTTGTAAGCAATTGACAAAAATAAATAGATAAATAATTAAAATAAATAAATTTGTCCAATATGAAGAAAGATAGTGCTGGGACAGCCATGCAGTTATGTTCTAGTTGCCAAGCTGGCTTCTCCATCATCCCCATAGTGCTTTTCAATAAGTACATACCTTTGTTCCAGCAGAATTTATTGTACACCATCCAGCATCATGTATTATGAGATGGATGGCTATATAAATATGATAAACAAAAATAAATAAATAACCATCTCTCAGGGTGATTAGAGAGGAACATCTGGAAGAAGTATGGTAGGACAAGGGTGCTTCTGTAGGACTACCCAATTTTAAAACATTAGGTGATGTTTCTGGGAATGTTGGAAGATGTTGTCCCATCACCGCTCCAGATTAAAGAAGGTTAAATCTATCTCTTTCTTTGTGGATCCCTTGAGTCCATAAAGCAATTTGGGGTGTTCTTCTCTTGGGGTTCCTCATCCGTGTCTCTTTTTCCTGGTGCAGATGGAATTTGATGAGAAGGAACTCCGAAGAGAGATCAGCTACGCAATTAAGAACATCCATGGTATCAGGTACGTATTTATGGTCTCCTAACTTCTTCTGAGCATAATTCTAGAATTCTCATGCCAGAAGATGTCAGAGGTATGGTAGGTTGGCTCAAAATACCTGCCCAGACCACTCACTTTGCAATAGTTTGGTAGATTCTGCTATTACTTATTCGTGGCCACACGTTCTTCCCCCTGAGATAAAGTCTCATCTCTATGTTGGGAAGATATGTTGTCCTGAAGAGGACAAGGAGATGGGGAAATTAGGATCACTTACTCATGGATAATTTCAGGTTACTTTTCTGAATAATGGCTGAAGCTCAGCTTCATAGTCCAATAAAGATGGAATATGCCTGAAACTTCTCAGATACTTTCATGAGTTAGACTCCCTACTGTCCATAGACTGGAGAGCTGAGCCAACATGGTTGTTAATCTAGATGTCCCTCAAGGATACGATGTTTTATCATTTGGTAGAATTTGATCTTGGAGCCCAACGAACCATGTTGGCCCCATCCAAACTAGGGTTCAAAAGGAGACACAACTTTTGGATTCTACTCTTCTCAGATGAACAACCAGGTTAAATGAATGTTGAAATGTGCTTTAATGTAATATATGTTGTGCAGGAAACATGGTTGAGCCCCGTTGTTACAGAAGCTTACCAGAAGAGGTACAGAATGAGATGTATGATGCTTAATCATTTAATTTTAAATTTCTTCATATGTCAGTATAGGTAGACCTGAGATGGGGTGGGCTTTAGGAATGAAATTGCCCAAAATAGATGTTGATGAAAAATAGCCGCCTTATTTGGCCATCCCTATCTAAGGAGCTTTGCCATCAAATTTGGATTGGCTTGCAGTGCAGAAAGCCATAAAAAGAAAGTGTGTTTAGGAGACTGGCTCCAAGATCTCTTTTTTTCCCCCAACTCTCTTCTTCAGAGGACTTGATGGTCCTCAGACACTTAATTTTCCCACAAGGGACAGGTTCCTGGGGAGTTCTGGGTGCTTTCTGAGCTTGGTTAAAGCCCAGAGAGCACCAGGGACTCCACAATTTAATCCCAAGCTCCAGAGTTTCTCTTCCCTTGGACAGGCTCATGTTTGAGCAGGACTTCTCCATAAACCTTGACAAGGCACCCAAAATACAACCCTGAGGTCCAGAGTGTCTCTTGGACAGGCTCGTGTTGGGCAGGATTTCTCCATCAGCCTCGAGCCCCAGACAATGTTGCAGGATCTCAATTCCCAAATTGACCATCCAACATCTCTTAAAATTCCAGAAAACATAAGTTGTTCCAGAACTAGATGAAGACCAGCAGGTTTGCTGGTTGTCTTTTATGAATGGAGTTGGATCCCTGAAGGATGAAGGTCAGGAAGCTGGTTGGTGGCAGGGGTAGGCTTCAAAAATTTTAGCCAAGGGTTCTCTGCCCGGTTGCTGGGTGGGCGTGGCCATGGTGGGTGTGGCCTAGTTACCTCCTACACCATGGGGGGATGTTTTTGCCCTCCCCGGGCTCCAGAGGTTTTTCTCGGGCCCCCAGGAGGACAAAAACAGCCTACCCCAGGCTTCAGAGACTCTCTGGAAGCTGGAAACAGGCCCATTTCCAGCCTTCCCGAACTTCCAGGAGGCCCGTTGTTCACCCTCCCCAAGCCTCCACACGCACCTGCACTTACCTGCATCCAAAACAGGTTGTGTGGGGACTCCTGGGAGGGGAGGGACATGGCGGGCGAGGCCAACCAAGAGTGGGATTTGGAGGTTCTCCAAATTGCACAGATTCTTAGCTAGGGGCTCTCCCAAACCACCACCCCCCGCGAACCCCCAGCAGCCCACTCCTTGATGGTGGTGATCCTTGGTGCTCTCTGAAATTGGTGGTTTTCTTGCAGATGTTTCGTTACTGAACTCGGGAACATCATCATTAATGAAATGTCTCCAAAAAAAACACCAAGCTCAGACAGCACCAAGGACTCTTCCCCCCTCAATTCAACCCTGAGCTACCAAAATTCTCTTCTATTGAGAACTTAGGAAATTCTAGTTGACTCATGATGTGATGACCCAAAGGGTGTGGCACAAAAGGAACAAAGTCACAAAAGTAGGCAAAGTCCCTTTAATTCCTCCAATTTGGACCCCAGTGTTCAGTTATGATTGGCTGGAAGAAAAACTCTCCCAAGAACAGTCTTTAAAGGGAAGAAATTCAGTCTAAACCTGAAGAACATATAAATTATAAATAAAAAACCAACACAAACCACGCTGCAGCAATTAACAGGACAGGACAGGATAAGGAATTGCAGAACTCAAAAGATAATGAAACACACACAGTTGGGAGGACGCCAGAATCCAGATAAGACTTGACAAACAAAGATAATGTACACTTTGCTTCCAGCAAGATTCTGTGAACAAATGCCCCTTTTATCCTATTTCCCCAGCTGCAGCTAATGAAGGGAATCAGGGCCTTTTCCTCCCCCATAACCCACATTGCTCCCTTCTCCTTCCTGCATGCCCTAGGATGAAGAGAGGGTGGACCTGGGTCTTCCTCTGAATGCGCAGCCGGACTGTACCCTTCCCCAGTTTCCTCCACAGCCACCAGAGCCACACTCCCACTCCCTGTCAGCTGTTCCACCTCTCCCTTGGAATCAAACTCCAACATGGGCGTGACACATGGCTTGTCCTTCTGGGCTTCACACTTCCCTCCTCAAAGGCCGGCTGACTTTCTGTGTAATAGGGCAACCCCTTTGGTCCTTTTATGCAATGCAATGACGTTTTCCTCGCCCTACTATCTCCTTCTGCTCTTGTCCTCCTTCACCACCACCACTAACCCTCACTCCATATGTAGAACTGGTCTTTTCACGCCTGACATGGCTTTTGAGACCATCGTGAAGAAGCAAGTCAAGAAGATTAAAGAGCCTTGCTTGAAATGCGTGGACATGGTCATTTCGGAGTTAATCAGTACGGTTAGACAGTGCACCAAGAAGGTAAACCCGGGAAGGGGTGGCATGGTACCCCAACATGCTCGTGATCCCCTCTCCCCAGCTGAAGCACAGCATTTCTGATCTAGGGGGGCTGACCCCACCTAGTGAAAACCTCCTGTAGCTTCTTTCTGGGTTGCCCTTCTTCACAGCATGACTAGACTTGAGTGAATGCTGCTTGATGTTTCCTTGCCCATCAGAAAACCGTGGCAAAGCTTTAAAACTTTAAATGTTTCTCCAGTTGAAGTTTTGGGGTTGGAATGATCCTGGAATTCTGCAAGGTCGGACAGAGATGTGGAGTAATTGCTTTCTGTTCACTTTAGAGTTGTTGTTTTTTGGTTCCCCAAAAGAAAATTAAAAATGGCCATTTTCCCTCTTGGCCGGCCAATGTTTCCATTTAATGCTCAGGAGTCCTACAGTTTGGAGAAACCAAATTTATAAGACAAAAATGGAGGTAGGGTTTTAAGAGTGGGTACAATCCCTGCCACGTCACTGTGGTTTTCTGAGATTTGATAAGAGCAGATGATCGTAAAATGAAATCTGCTAGTGCTTTCCGTCACCTGGGTTGGCTTCTTCTGTTACTTTGCTTCTTTTCTTCTTCTTCTTCTTCTTCTCCTTCTTCTTCTTTTTCCAAAATTGGGCTATTCAACTGAAAATCCAGGAATGATCCTTCCCTTTGCCCAAGTGTTCTTGGAAGTATTTGATCCATGTTGGCAGAATCATTCCACAACTTGGTGAAGGAAGGTGAACTTAGTACTCTCTCACATAGCTAGTTGGGTCTCACTCATTTTTCCCCTCTAGAATTCATCCCCAAATCTCTATCTATCTATCTATCTATCTATCTATCTATCTATCTATCTATCTATCTATCGTATCTATCTACAGTATCTATCTACAGTATCTATCTATCTATCCATACATTTGGAACAGTACATATCAACCCATAACAACCCACAATTCAACAGTTCCATTTTGGAATTGTTGAACCCAACTCTACCACTCTTAAAATCCTACATCTGTCTTCCTCTCTAAAATATCCACACGGGTCTAGTCTCCAGAGCCTGAAGATCTCAAAAAATGGTACCATAGGGATCTGTTTTTACATCTTCAGAGCTTGGCCTGGTTTTCTGATTGGCTTGGTCTGGGTCTTGCCCCAAAGATCAGCCAAGGGTTGAAGATCATCCATTTAGAAACACCTCTCTCTGTTGCTCATAAAAAAGGGTGACCTTGAAAGATACAATAACGTATGGATTCAGAGGAACACGTAGAATCGTTCCCATCTCAGCTATTCATTTTCCAAAGCTGAAGAAAAATAAGAATGGGACAGGGCCAAGGGAAAGCCAGGACCTCAAGTGAGATGGTGGTTGAAGTTCTTCCTTCAAAAATGAAAAGGCATTTGACTCATATTGTGGGAAGCTGTAACTTTACCCATCTTGGACAATCTCTTGGCCAGTAGGGAGCAGGTAAGGGGATGGGAAAGAGATGGACGGAGCCTGAGAAAGCTCTTTGTGGTAGACAGGTCCCGGCAAAGGACAAGAGTGATGTCTACTTTGGCAAGGAACCACAGCAAAGTTGGGTTAGGGTCCTTTCACGAAATGGGCATACCTGTTGCAGGTTCCTCAAGGTTTTAGAATGCTGGGAGGAGTCTTCTTTTTCTATCCTGCTATCTTGGGGAGGGGGGGGCTTCCTGTATGAGGAGCACCCAGAAATTTGCCATTCGCTCCTGGTAATCACTATCCCTTGGGCTGCCAAGTATAGAGTGTCATCTGAACAATTGGACCAATCGTCCTTATTATGCTGTCTCGGTTAATTTCCCTATGAGTCAAATCCACATTCTTTGCTTTTCTTTAAGCCCCTTTCCTGCTTCTGAACTTATTTCTTCTCTTATTTCCCTCCACCTCTTTTCTCCGTTATGTTTTTTTTTTCGTCTGCCTCACCCACCTCCAAAGGAGAACAATCCATGCTAGAGATCTTTTCTTGTGCTGACGTGTTCTGAGAGGACAGGAGAAGGAGAATGAAAGAGGAAGGAAGGAAGGAAGGAAGGAAGGAAGGAAGGAAGGAAGGAAGGAAGGAAGGAAGGAAGGAATGCTGATTGCAGCATGCTGGCTGGGGAAATTCTGGGAGTTGAAACCCACACACCTTAAAAAGACCAAGATTGAGAAACATCGATCTGGTAGATGTTGGACTGAGTATAGTTTGGCTCCGGTGGCCTAGGCTTGTCTTCATAACTCAACGATTTTAAGAAGATGGGAAGTTTTAACTCGGTTTCCAAAGTTTAAATCCCTTAGGGAGATAGGTGTGTTTGCCAACACGTGCATAGCTGTCTTCTTCAAGTTCTCAAGATGCCACACTTGACTTGTTCCCTTGAAATGTCACCCAAAGGGAGGTGGCCCACTATGTTAAGAGAAGAAGGAAAACCAAGCTGGGTCCCAGTCTTGGTTGGAGAGAGGAAAGGAGGACAGGAATGGGAAGATCCATCTCTGCGTGTTACCCTTCATCATTTTTTAAAACTCATCTCATAGCTTGCCATTTCTCATTTCCTTTTTCTAACCTGGAGTATTCACTAGATGCTTGGCAGCACATGGAATCTATGAATGATGCCCTCTTGGGGAATCTCTGTCCGTGGAGAGAGTGATCCAGAAGAAAAAAGAGAACTAGCTTCTCTCTCTGTTTACCTTGTGTTTTTTTCTCTTCTTCTTTTCTTTCCCCCCTTCTCTCTCTCTCTCTCTCTCTTTGACTCTCTCCTCCCTCCGTCTGCTTCATGCCTTCCTCCCCTCCTCATTGCTTCTTCTGCCTTCCTCCCACCCACCCACCTACCTTCCCTGCTCCTGTTCATCGTGCAGAACGGGTCTCTTCACGCCTGACCTCGCTTTTGAAGCCATAGTGAAAAAGCAGATGCAAAAACTGAAGGAGCCCTGTTTGAAGTGTGTGGACATGGTAGTGAGTGAACTCACGTCCACCATCAGAAAGTGTAGCAGCAAGGTAAAGATCCTGCAAAGGAGAGCTACTTCCCTACCTGCCTCCATTAAAAAAAAAAAAAACACCAATGCCATTTTGCGGGCACACAGAGATGAAGATGTGCCCCTGTGCCTGTTTTGATTAGACAACAGTCAAAGGTGGGAGAATGAGAAGGTTCCATGAGGTGATTCTCTGTCAGAGAGAATGGGGATAGAAGAGAAGGAACGGTCGTTGGAGATCTAGAGGTGATGGGGTGAAGATGCTTGTTGGGCCATAAGTAGACAGGTTCTAGTTCTGAAGGACAAGGGAGGAGGTGGTAGGACTTCTATCTTCTCCTTCTTCTGAGTGCTTCAAAGTCCTAGAGTGGCCACTGAAGGAGAAAACTAGTCTGAGATGTTCTTGGTATGTCCTACTTGCCATCTGGAGCAAAGTCGTGGTCTGAATGTCTATGGAGATTCTCAGTCCTCCAGGTCATGGTTGTTCCAAAGTTACTTTTTTCAAGAGGCAATTGGTCTTTCTGGTTTTTCTTTGAAGACATTTTGCTTCTCATCCAAGAAGCTTCTTCAGCTCTGGCATAGCTAAATGTTCAAGAGGCAACCGGACTTCCTTGGTTTTTCCTTGAAGACATTTCACTTCTCATCCAAGAAGCTTCTTCAGCTCTGGCATAGCTAAATGTTCAAGAGGCAACTGGACTTTCTTGGTTTTTCCTTGAAGACGTTTCACTTCTCATTCAAGAAGCTTCTTCAGTTCAGGTCTAACCAGGGTTTCACCCTGATGCCTGTGAAGACAAAATCTGTCTCCCAGATTTCTTCCTGTTGGCACCCATCTGAAATTTGATTTCTCTTAAAATCTCATTTCTTAACCTTTCTTCTCCTCGCGTTGGCATTCCATTAATTTACACACACAAAAAGCGTTAAATAGGAGAAAACCACACTCATCAAACACTGGAAAATTGTGGAAATCCTTTTCCAAAATCACCATTCTGAGTCCACGTTATGAGGTACAGTTTTTAGGACATCTGGACACCGTTAGATGGCGCCACACACCTCTTGAATCCATATGGCACCTTGGCTCACCAGTGGAACAAACTTCAGATACTCGAAGCTTTGACTTTGATCCGTAACGAAGACAAAAGCTTTGGAAGGTTAGATTCTCGGATGCATTTCACGACTGGATCTAGGCAGGGCAAGGAAGACTTTTGGGTGGAACCAAGAATGAGGAAAGAAAGGGAACTTAACATCCTTATTTGAGAAGAAGAAAAAAAAAAGTACGGATTTGTTTTTTTCCATGCAGTAGCAAAAGGGGAGGTCAGGCTTGGTGAAGGTTTGCTGGTCAGCTGGACGAAGCTGCAACGGTCTTAAAAAGCAGCTCTGTGTTGTTGCAACAACGTGGTTGCCACAAGGAGGATCGCAAGAGAAGCCAGGGAGCGATTTAAATTTTCCGCTGCTGATTCTCTGAAGCTCCCTGTTCACTTAAAACAATAGCCAGCAAAGAGGATTCCTTGGGTGATTAAAGGATGATCTTTCTTTTCCCTTCTCAGTTGCTGCCCCATGGAATTCCTTCCCAAAGGCAACTTCCCTGGGATGGTGGAGGGAAGCCACAATGCTGGTTCTTCCTTCCTTCCTCTCTCTCTGTATTTTGTCTTTTGAAGAGTTGCTTGAAAACGCTTTGTACGAAAACTTCAGCAGGCAGGGGGTTTAGTTGCTGCAACTCAGCTCCCAAAATCCCAAATGACAAGGGAAAGAAAAGATATTTGGTTAGCTTGTGTTTTGGGTCCTTCTGCAGACAAAAGCCTTCCTTGAGCATCTGTATCCGATGGAGGTGAAGATAGAAATGAGGAAGGAGAAACTTCCTAACTGTGAGGACAATCAACCCATGGAACAGCTTCTTTCCAGAAGTTATGGATGCTCCATCACTGGAGGTTTTTAAAAAGAGACTGGACAGCCCCCTGTCTGCAATGTATAGGGCAGTGGTGGCTAACCTTTGGAGTTGTGTGCCAAAAATTGGGCGCGCGCCAGCGCACATGCACTCATGTATCACCAGTCAGAATGCAATGTGTGCCCCCCTGCACATGTGCACACAATCCCCACCTCACCCTCTTACCTGCACTGTGCCTCACAGCTGATTTTTTTCGGCTGGTTTGAGGCCTTTTTCGGCCTCCCAGGCATTTGGAAAAAGCCCCTGCAAGGCTTTTCAGGGTGAATTATAGGCCCGTTTCGTCACTTCCAGTATTACAGGAAGTGATGAAACGAGCCTGTAATTTGTCCTGAAAAGCCTTGCAGAGGCTTTTTCCAAGCCTCCAGGAGGCTGAAAAAGGCCTCAAACCAATCAAAAAAAATCAGCTGTGAGACGTACGCATGCGCAGTGGAATAAGTTTGCCTGTGGCTCGCGTACCAGCACAAACGGTTCTGCATGCCACTTGTGGCATACGTGCCATAGGTTCACCATCACAGGTATAGGGTCTCCTGCTTGAGCAGGGGGCTGGACTAGAAGACTTCCAAGGTCTCTTCCAGCTCTATTCCAATTGGGGGTGTGTGTGTAAGTATTGTAATGTTGTTATCCCATGTGCCGACAGATAGTCCTTGACTTAAAGTGACAATTGAGTCCAGAATGTCCATGGCTAAGCAAAGCCCTGTTCAGTGAATTGTGCCTGATTTTACCATGGTTGTTTAAGGAATCACTGCAGTTATTAGCTGAATCACACAGTTGTTGAGGAAGACAGCTTCCTCCACTGACTTTGCTTGTCAGAAGGTTGCATACAGTGATCATTTGACCCCGGGATGCCGCAACTATAGTTAATACATGCCAGCTGTACTTGCCATTTTGACAGCAATAGCACTTAGACTTATATACCACTTCGCAGTGCTTTCCAGCCCACTCTAAATGGTTTATAAAGTTGGCCTCTTGCTCCTGCCCAACAATCTGGGGCCTCTTTTTACCCATTTCGGAAGGATGGGAGGCTGAGACAACCTTGAGCCAGTTAAAATCAAACTGCTGACAGTCGGCAGAGTTAGCCTGCAATATTGCATTCTAACCACTGTGCCACCATGGCAGATAGATAGGTAGGTAGATAGATAGATAGATAGATAGATAGATAGATAGATAGATAGATAGATAGATAGATAGATAGACAGACAGACAGACAGACAGACAGACAGACAGACAGACAGACAGACAGACAGATAGACAGACACTGTAGATGATAGATAGATAGATAGATAGATAGATAGATAGATAGATAGATAGATAGATAGACACTGTAGATGAAAGATAGATAGATAGATAGATAGATAGATAGATAGATAGATAGATAGATAGATAGATAGATAGATAGATAGACAGACAGACAGGCAGGCAGGCAGGCAGACATAGTTCAATAGCAATAACACTTAGACTAATATACCACTTCACAGCCCTCTCTAAGCTGTTTATGGAATCAGTCCCCGACAATCTGGGTCCTCATTTTACCCACCTCAGAAGGATGGAAGGACAAGTCAACCTCGATCCTGTGAACATGGGCATGTTGCAATGAAAGATGTGGTGACGTCTCACTTTTTTCAGTGCCATTGTAACTTCCAACGATTCCTAAACAAACGGTTGCAAACTGAGGATTCCCTGCGTTCAGATGAAAAAAAAATTTGAGCTGTTTAAACAATACCTTCACATTTTGTTTTGTTTTTTTTAATTTGCCTCTTTCTGACAATGGCTTTCTGCTCCCCAAATTCCTCAACAGTGAATTCACTATAAGCAAAGCCCTCCCCTGACTGTAAAAAAGAAAAAAGAAGAAAGAGCTTTTTTTGGTAAAATTTTTAGGACGTACACTCTCTCCTCCCCTTTTCTTTTTTTTTTTAAAGAGGAAAATCATGCCTAAGGATTGCTAAATGAGACAGGAAATGAATCCATCTGTTTTTCCAAGAGCCTCTGTGTGGGTGTCGGTGAAGAATGGAGAAGAGATGACAGATCTGCCTGAAAGAGAAATCAAACATTTTTCGGAGAAGGGGGTGGAATAGAAAGGCATAGAATCAAGAATATAAGGATAATAAAATCAAGATCACTTGAAGTGTTTGTGCCACTTTAGAATGCATTATAAACTTGGAATGCTGCATCCACTTTTGGTCGCCACGCTATAAAAAGAAGATGTTGAGATGGTGAAAACAGTTGCAGAGAAGAGCAACAAAGAAGGCTTAAACATATGAAGGATATCGATGGAGATTCTCAGTCATCCAGGTCATGGCTGTCCCAAAAGTGCTTTTTCAAGAGGCAACTGGACTTTGTTGGTGTTTCCTTGAAGATGCTTTGCTTCTCATCCAAGAAGCTTCTTCAGCTCTGATGGGATGGTGGTGGGGAATGAAAGGATTTATGTTCCTTGCAGACAGCTGGTCATTTGCATCCTTTTAGAGGGTCATTGAGGCTACTTCCAACAGTTCCAAGAAGGCTCCATACATCCATTTGCACCACTCAGGTGACCCAGATAATCTTCTAACTGGCCTCAATGGCTTTCTAAAAGGATGCAAATGAACAGCTATCTATAAATCCTTCCATTCCCCACCAGCATCCAGTCAGAGCTGAAGAAGCTTCTTGGATGAGGAGCGAAACCTCTTCAAAGGAAAACCAGAAAGTCCAATTGCCTCTTGGGAAAAAAGCACCTTTGGGACATGTGAAGGATGGTGGCAGGAACTGGGTATGTCCAGTTTAATGAAGAGAAGGACTCGGGGAGACATGAGAGCAGCCTTCCAATATCTCAGGGGGACGGGGTTTCTTCTCCCTCAGTTCGATAAGAGGTTTCGTCTCTGAAGGGCAGGACAAGAAGCAACAGATGGAAACTTATCAAGGAGAGAAGCAACCTAGAACTAAGGAGAAATTTCCTGACAGTGAGAACAATAAACCAGCAGAAACGACTGGCCTCCAGAAGTTGTGAATGCTCCAACACTGCAGGCTTTTAAGAAGAGGTTGGACAATCATTTGTCTGAAATGGTCTAGGTTTTCCTGCCTGAACATGGAGGGGTTGGAGTAGAAGACCTCAAAGGTCCCCTTCCAGCTCTGTTATTCTGTATTCTGTAGTGTAAAAGCATCCTGGCCCTCTCAAAGCAAGGAAAAATATGAGAGCACTTGGGAAATGAGGTTAGGTTTGGGAAGCTGTCAAGCTGTCCTCCCTGGATGGTGATCATGGATAGGAAGAGGGTGACTGGCTCCATCCATTCCAGGAATGCAGCCAGTTTGGAGACGTAGGTTAGCGATGGATCAGGAGATGTGACAGTTTGCAGTGTTGTGGTTTGCCGGCAGCCTGTACAGATGGCAGTGGAATCGGACAGTGGGGAAGAACGGAGACCAGTCCAAGAATCTGGAGAGGACTCAGATGAGGGTCATGTGTCTGATGCAGGGATGGGGACAGGATCATCTGGGAGTGGGGTGCTGACTCCGGAGCCTCTGGAGTCTGGCAGCAGCGAGGCAGAGAATCCAGGGGAGCCTGTTCCCAGAGCGCGTGTGCGCAGAGCTGCTAGAAGTAGAGGGCAGCTGAAACAAAAGGGGAGACTCAGGAGTAAGGCTTGGAGGTAGGTGATTGCCCCTCCCATAAGGTATAAAGGATAGATAAAGGTGAAGAAACCTTTGCAGGAAGCAAAGTCATTTGTTCGGTTCAGATTAATCCGTGAAGCTCTTTGTAGAAACCGACCACAAAAAAAAAAGATCAAGTAAACTGTGAAGTGTTATTGGCAGCAGTTCACAGGAAAGAAAGGTGAGTGCTTATCTTGAGGGACTTTTTTGAGATTAATTCCGGCTGGGAATGAAAACAATTCCCAGCATTGCAATAAAATAAGAGTTGTTTTTAAAATAAGCGTGTGCGTATTTACGGTTCTGGAAGGAAGCCTTGATCAGAACATGCAGGGTGAGGCATCTCTTCTCCCTTGACTTCTTCCAGGATCATGGTTAGAAAGATTTAGGAGCAGGAAACTGAGTGTCTGTCGAGGTTGAATTTGATGGCACCCCTAATTTTTAAGGCGCTTACCATCCCCCTCCTCCAGTTTGCCCGCTCTCTTGTACAAAAGGATGGCATTTTCTGGGTGTTGCTTATCTTACAGCCCCCTCTTCCCGCCCCTGTGCACCCCAATGCATGATCCATTTTTTGTGTGGAATGGGAAATGAATGTTTCTGTGTTATGAGTTGCTCATGGCCTGCATGTCCTCTCTTTCCCAAAAGGTTGGATGCTGCTTCCCCCGCATGAAAATGTGCTAAATGGCGACGGTCAAAATGTGACATAAACTTTGTGAAATGTTTTTTGCAATTTGGGGGGGGTAGGGGGGGAATGAGGTGGGGTCTGTTTTGGATAAGAAGAGTTGGGAAAGTGTTTTCCAATTTCCAAACTGGATTTTAGTTTACCGATCTGGTTTTTGTTGTCTCCAGTGAGAAAGAAGATGTTCTCCAGAGCGGTGTTCTTCAACCTTGGCTACTTGAAGATGTATGGACTTCAACTCCCAGAATTCCCCAGCCAGCTGAATTCTGGGAGTTGAAGTGCACATGCCTTCAAGGGGCCAAGGTCAAGAAACCCTGCTCTAGAACAACAGCAAACTGTCAGGATTCCGGAGATCGCCCTCATTAAATCATGAGCCTCAAGCCAAGCTTCAAAAAAATTCAAAAGATTTATTAAGAGCAATATGCTGGCATTAACCTAAATGAAGCCAACTCTGGCATCATAAATCCTTACCCCTTGTCAAATGATGGTTAAGGATGGCTTTCTTGTTAAACCCACCCAGGGTCTTCTGAAGGGATGGCTATTGTTCATTCCATATTTTTTTAAAAAAATTAAAATGTGTTTGGATGTACTCCATAACTCATCTTCAACATCCTCCTCCTGGCAGGGGAGACGTTGTTGTCAGCGCCACCCCAAGTCATGGTTCCTTGAATTATGGTTGATTGGTTAAGGCCCGGTTAGTGTGACTCACTCCACATACTGACTTCCTAAGTCATGATTTGCAAGTCACCATGGATGGATTTGTTCTCCACTGAAAAGAAAGCCCGCTGGGATTGACAGCAGGCTTACAACATGCCTTAAGGAAGCACTTCTAAACTTGGTTGAACGTTGGAAAACATCTTCACAGCTTTCCCTTTTTCCATATTCTTCCCTTTTGCTTTCTCATTCCCCAACAACCTGGCTAGATACTCCTGGAGTGTGTTGGGGAATGAGAAAGCAAAGTTCTTCCCTCTCTATTTTCCCCCCCATACAGCTAAGCCAATATCCCCACCTGCGAGAGGAGATGGAGCGTATCGTGACTACTTACATCCGGGAGAGAGAAGGAAGGACCAAAGACCAGGTATGTTCTATCTGGAGAAGCTTCCCACTTCTGTAGCTACCCAACCACCACCTTCCAGAGGGACCCCTTGGGCAGTTTTTCATTTGGAGTCCACGCTTCTCCACCAACGAAACCCAGCCTTCCTCATTAGGAGAATCCTCCTCCCTGAGGGTTATAGGAGCAGAAAACCCACAGTTTTGGAGGCCCTGATGCAGTATCCTAGTGTTAGTAACCATGAGCTTACTGTGGAGATGTTGATGGAGATCGTTTTGAGGGCTCTCAAATGGTTCAACTCTCTCTTGTCATGATTTTCGTTCCCAGGTCATGCTCCTGATAGACATTGAATTGGCCTACATGAACACCAATCATGAAGACTTCATTGGATTTGCCAAGTAAGTCAAAATTTACTTATGAGATGACTTGAGGCAGCCCATTTTTTTGGTGTTCCTCTTGACAAATTTGCCCCAGTCATTAACTCTTATTTTGTTATCTGCCTTCTGGGAAAAGTTGAAAACAGTGCTTTTCTAGAGGGCTATAGAGATTCTCAGTCATCCAGGTCATGGTTGTCCCAAAGATGCTTTTTCAAAAGGTGACTGGACTTTGTTTTTCCTCGAAGACGTTTTGCTTCTCATCCAGGAAGCTTCTTCAGTTCTCATTCAAGAAGTCTCTTCAGTCAGAACTGAAGAAGCTTCTTGGATGAGAAGCGAAACTAGAAGATCTTCAAGGTTCCTTCCAACTCTCTTCTGATTGAGTGATTGCTCGAAAATTTAATGTTGCAAAGTATATTAGAATGAAACCTTTTCAGATATTTCACAATCCATCTCCTGTTGGGAGGAAAGAAAGAAAGAAAAGTGTAACTATTGTAAGAGAGAGAGAGGAAGAGAGGGAGAGAGAGAGAGAGAGGGGCAGGCATATCTATCTATCAGCTATCTATCTATCTATCTATCTACAGCATCTATCTATCTATAGCATCTATCTATCTATCTGCAGTATCTATCTACAGTATCTATCTATCTATCTATCTATCTATCTATCTATCTATCTATCTATCTATCTATCTATCTATCTATCTATCTATCTATCTATCTATCTATCTATCTACAGTATCTATATAGCTATCTAAACATTTCTCTTTTGCAGTGCCCAGCAGAGGAGCAGCCAAATGAGTAAGAAAAAAACAGCTGGGAATCAGGTAAGAATCCCTCAATAATGGAAAGTGAGGGGGGTCCCATGCAATGAATGGATGTCAGTGGTCTTCCCTGTCATTTGGCATGATTTATGGTGGATGCTTTCATTAATGTGCATTGTGGATGCATTGTGGGTGATGTGGACCATGTCATCTACAGAGATAAATTTGGTTTCTGTATGTTGGCCATCCATTGGCTCCCATTTTTGCCCCATTTTTCAACCCCCAGATAGGGAAATAAGATTTGGAAGTCAAAGGTTTGTTAGCAGTGTTGTGAAGACAGAAGAAGTTTGGATGGCCTTCTTACCTTCTTGTCAACTCATAAACCATTCGTATGCCTCTTTTAGTAGTTGCCATTAAAAAGGGGGTGGGAGGGAGAGAGGAAGAAAATCTGGAAGAGCAGTGAAGAAGTTTAGAAGTGAAGGTACATTCCAACTCTTATCTTTAAAAGATTGTTACTAAACTATCAGAGCTTTTGCCTGCGAATATATTTAATTTGGAGAACATGATTGATGACATCCAGCTTGTGAACAGGCTCAATTGGAGAATCTGGTTTATGAGATACCCAGGAGGAAGGTGGGAAACAGAGCCATAGGTGACTGTAAATTACGTATGCCAGAGTTGGCTTAATATAGGACAGGGCCAGTATGTTGCCTCAATTAAATCCTTTGCAGTTTTTTGAAGTTTGGCTCGAGAATCATGATTTAATTAGGGCAATTTCTGGAATCCTGACACTTCTTCCAACTCATCACGCTAAAAAAAACCCCACTCCGTAGTCTTGGGAAAAGAAAAATTGAGATATTGATTGAAATTAGCAGACTGATCGGTAAAAATCTGATGGTTACAACCAAGGTTGGACTTCATCTCCTGTCCTACTTAGCAACCTAGGTGCTGCTTACCTCTATAGGTAGTCCTCAACTTACCAGAGTTCATTGAGTGACCATTTGAAGTTACAATGGCACTGAAAAAGAAGGAAGTTTAGGACCATTTTTCACACTTATGACCTTTGCAGCCTCCGCACAGTCACGAGGTTTATGTTCGTATGATTAACAACTGATTCATATTTTTGACAGTTGTAGTGGGATTGTCTTTTGCAACCTTCTGACAAGCAAAGTCAACAGTGAAACCTGTCATGCCCTTGTTGGAGTCTGATTCCGAGGAGGAGGTTGAACAGCTGACAGGAAGTGGGATTGTGACTCCGGTGGCTGTGGAGGAAACTGGAGAAGGGCATAGTCCGGCTGGGCATTCAGAGGAAGACCCAGGCCCACCCTCTCTTCCTCCTAGGGCATGCAGGGAGGAACGGAGAAGGGAGCAATGTGGGTTACGGGGGAGAAAAAGGCCTTGTTTCCCTTCATTAGCTGCAGCCAAACATCCAAATTTGGATCAGGTGACTTATGGGGATACCGCAATGGTCGTAAGTGTGAAAAATGTCCATAAGTCACTATTTTCAATTCTGTTGCCACTTCAAATGGTCACTAAATGAACTGTTGGAAGTCAAGGACTGTGTCAGCCTCCAAGAATCCTTTTTCTGCTTGTCTTTCTGGCTGCCATAGAAACGGGGGACAGACTGTCTGTAGTCAGTCAAAACAAGTAATCCAAACAAGGAAGAGTCTCCCCTTTTGAGATATCTGTGTTTCTCATCGACATGTCTTAGGAAAGATGTACTCTAAAATCTGCTTTTTCCTTCCTTCTCCATCAGTTTTGGACTCCCAACTCCTAAACTGACTTAGGTTTGAGTTGAAACGCCAAACCTCCATAATTGAGTGGCCCATAATCTCAATTCAGGGGTCCTTCAAGACCAGCTGATGCTTAATTTTCCCTGTTTCTTCTTTTTTTCCTCCTTTTTATTTGAGCAGAATTTTTTTTGGTGGCGTGAGCTTTTTTTTTAGTGTTATCCAGGTGTTGGTTTGAGCAAACATCTTCAGTCACAAATATTTGGGGGTGGATGGATGGGTGGGAGAGCATCTACCACTCTTCCCAAAGTTAGTGTCCTCCAAGTGGTTTATGATTACAGTTCCCATTATCCTTCGTGAGCACCGTGGAAGTCTGGACATTGTGCATTTGGTGGAATCAAATCGGGAAGACTATATCTATATGTGTGTATGTACATCTATGCATTTGTGTGTGTCTCTCTCTATGTGTGTATAAATACACACACACACATACACACACACACACTTGGTGCGCGCAGCTTCTTCCTTCCAATTGCTTTATTTTTTGTTTTTTGAGTAATAATTTTTCCTTTCTTTGCTCCTGTTGTCTCTGCTGGTGCTGCTCTGTTTTTTCAGGATGAGATCCTGGTGAGTAAGAAGGGGGAGGGGAGGGAGAAATAAAATAGCCACTCATTGTTTGTGGCATGTCTGAAAAAAAATACTAATTTTAGAACCTCTGGGAGGTGTGCAGACAAAGCAGGGAGAAGAAAGAAGTCAAATCAGTTTTTTTTGGGAAAGAGAAACAAGGAAGCGAAAAGATTCGAAATTGGAGAAGCGGTTATCCATTTTGAATACTACAGGCAGATCAGAGAAACGTGGAGGGAATTGTAAAATTAAGAGTTTAAAATTTCACCTTTCCAACATCCCACAGAGGTTTCATATTGCAAAATCCACCCATCTAGATTATCTGGTGCTTTGGGGAATGTGGTTACTACACCTATTGCAACAACTGGAAGATGCTCCTTTAAGGAGCAGGACGTGCAAACAAATGTTTTTAAACATGTCTGAAAGTCAACAGGCAGATTCCAAGCTGAGGAGAAGAATGAAATGCCCAATAGATGAGGGTAGAGGGGAGAAAAAGGACAATAGGATGATAGACATGGAAAGCAAGAGAACACATTCCCAAAACAATGTCATTTGTGTGCTGGCACCCAACACAAGTGTGTCCTGATGTCACTATGCAAAGGATGTGAGCAGATGCAAAGATCTATATGTCAATGGGACCACCCAGTTTAGTAAACCTGAACCTCTAGTAGTTTGAGATGGGACTTCTTCAGTAGAGTCCTCCAATCTGATGTTCTGGAGATGTGGTGTACAGTTGCCACTCCCTCCAGTGAGCATGGTCCATAACCATCTTTTCTGGAGCTCCTAGTTGTGGAGCTCCAACCTTTTGAAGGCCACCATCTTAGGAACGTAGGGGGCCTTCTTGAATTTGACCCTGTTCCAGGGGTTTGTGGAGGTTGTGGAAAGTGATGAACCCAACTGATCGTTCTTTAGAGTGGTGGAGAACATGACTTTTAAAGGTCCTAGTCTGAGGTCCATGGGGTTAACATGTCAAGGGCGCAGCTGTGAAGATGCTTGACGGGTTCACACAGCGCAAACACAATCAAGGGACATCGGTTTCTCCTTGTTTCCCAGCATTGTTCTTGCTCCATTGTTAAATGCTTATTAACTCCTTTGTTTCTCATCTCTTCCTTTCCCTGCTTAATCAGTAATCCCAACCATGCAAAGACGGCTGCATGCGTTGCGTAGTTTTGCAAAATAATTCCATTTTTTAAACTGGGGGGGGGGATGTTATTTTTTTAAAGCTTTTCCACATTCCCTCCCACAAGACTTCACATCACCAATTGCAGATCATTGGCTTGAGTTGTATGCTCCACGGAGCAGCTTCTCAGCCAATCCTGCCGCTCGTTGTATTTGCTGTGGTGCAGTTGTGTTTGCATTTATGTGGATTCTGGACCCGGCATTCATAACTCTGGTGCGTTTTGGTGTCCACAGGTGATCCGCAAAGGTTGGCTCACGATCAACAACATCGGCATCATGAAAGGGGGTGCCAAAGAATACTGGTTTGTCTTGACTGCCGAGAACCTCTCGTGGTACAAAGATGATGAGGTAAGGACTCTGAGTTGATCTCCATTTTGCTGCCACAAATGAAAATAAATTCTCAACCTGCTGAAATTAGTTCTTGGAATCCTTTGCTGTCCATGGAGCTCCAACCTTGGCAACTTTTAAGATTTGTGGGCTCCAACTCCCACAACTCCTCACTGCAAGGGTGGGCTTCACATTTTTTAGCAAAGGGGCTCTCTGCCCTAATGACCGGCTGGCTGGGCATGGCTGGTGGTCATGTGACTGGGTGGGTGTGGCCAAATCAACGTCGCTTCTTTGCCCTAATTCCCTAAAAAAAGATTATATAACAAAAAGTTGTTTATTATTTTGTGCATTTAATTTAATACTTGAATAAAGGACTGGGTGAAACCAGGCTTAATAGCAGTGACTGTGAGAGGGATCTTGGGAGTCTTAGTGGAGTTTCTGGTGAGTTACAGGATTCTTATTATTTGGGAATTAATCCCCTCGGAGGCTAGTAGCTAGGTTATCTGATTTTCTCCATGGCTCTCCCTCGCAAGCACTGAGTGGATTGTTTATCTAGCTTGCCACACTTTTACAAGGTGTGAAATGCTCTTGGCTGAAAGCCCAGAAGTTCAGTTAAGCCTATTAAGAGCTTTCCCTTCCTGCTTGTCTTTCTGACCTTATTGGGGGCTCTCCAAGCCCCGCAGTCTCTTAGCTAGGGTCTCTTCCAAGACCCTGCGAGCCCCCAGCAGCCCAACCCATCACATTTCAAGATGGGTGAACTTCAGTCCCCAGAATTCTGAAAGTTGAAGCCCACAAGTGTTCAATTTTCCAAGGTTGGAGATTCCTCCTTCAGAGGTGAGTTGCTTTATAGCCTTTGGTCATCTCCAGGTGGTCCACAGAGATATATCCAGCGTCCTACAAACTCTTAAGCTAATTTCAAGCTGATTTTGCCATCAAACTGACTTGGGGATTTCCTTAAACTGCCTTCCTCTTCCTTATTTACTTATTGATGACTTGTTTCTGGGAGGGATGGCCTGCTGTTTTGAGTTATGTCATGAATCACCACTGTTGGGGTTGTGCCTCTGAGAAATGAGCCATAATTTGCAAGGCAGATCATACACCAGGGAGTAGAAAGAGGTTACTAACGCCAAGAATATTGGGCATGGCAGTTGGTCAGTGGCATTTCCTCTTGTTTAATGCCTGGGCAATTCAGAATCTGATCTAGTGCAATCTGGCCCACAGTTTTTTCTCAATGTTTCCAATGTCGAAGAATTATGTGCCTGGCTGTCTTGAAAACTAGCATGAATGAACAGCAAGATTTTTACACCTGGCCAGGAAAAACCAAAGGTACAAGTACAGATTAGGCAAAACCTAGCTCAAAAACAGTAACTGTGAAAGGGAAACTGGAGTCCTACTGGACGATCACTTAAATATGAGTCAGCAGTGTACGGAAAAGCTAACACAATCCTTGGTTGTATAAACAAGAGGCACAGAATGAAATTCATGTGAAATATTAGTACCGCTTTATTAAAGCCTTTAGTAAGGCCACACCTGGAATATACCGTATCCAGTTTTGGTCACCACAATACAAAAAAAGATGTTGAGCCTTTGGGGAAAAAAAGGGCAGAGAAGAGCAGCTAAGATGATTAAAAGCCCGGAGACAAAAACACATGAAAGAATGGTGGCAGGAATTCGATATGGCTAGTCTAGAGAACAGAAAAACTAGGAGGTGTCATGATAGCAGTATTTCAATATTTGAGGAGCTGCCCCAAAGAAGAGGGGGTCAACCTATTTTCCAAAGCACCAGAAGGCAAGACAAGAAATAATCAGAGTTGAGCAACCTGGAATTCCTAATCGTGAGGACAGTTAACCAGTGGAATAGCTTGCCTTCAGAAGTTGTGGGTGCCGTAACAGTGAAGCCTTTAAAAAAAAGAATGGACAGCCATCTATCAGAAATAGCATAGGTCTCCTGCAAGAGCAGGGGGTTGGACTAGATGACCTCCAAAGTCCCTTCTCGCTCTATTCTGATTGGATGATTGAGACTCTCCACAGACGTCTCCATTTTTTTTTTTNATTGAGACTCTCCACAGACGTCTCCATTTTTTTTTTTTTACAGTTGCTTTATGTGAAAAACATCTGTGCTGTTTGCTATGCATTTGTCTTAAACAAAAACGCACAGATGATTTGTGATATTCAAACTCACCAAGTCTTCTAGGTTTGGGAGAGGGAAAATATAATACTTCCTTCTCCTTGGCAAACTTCCTAGCTAGCATCTGGCTAATAAATCCAACGGTGTGCCCCCCTCCCCACATAAATCAGGGCCCACCGAGGTTTCTTTTGCCTTGGCTGAAATCGAGGCAGTTGTAAAAAAGTGGGTTTTTTTTTTTTAACATCAACGTTTCGTTTCCTGCCAGGAGAGTTTGAAAAACAATTTTTCAGAGAAGCTATGTCTGACCTGGCATTTATGGCAAATGGCAGCGATGGCAATTTGAAGTCAACACAAAAAGGATGGCAAATGGCAGAAATTGTGGGATAGAAATTGTAAGCTAACAATGTCAACGGCCGATAAGGAAAACTTATACAAAATGTTTTATAGGTGGTAGTATTTACCACCGGAGAGGTTGGTAAAGATGTTTGAAAAATCTATCAGCTAAATGTTGGAAATGTCATCAGATACTAGGTTCATATTATCATATGTGGTGGACATGTCCAAAGGCAAATAAAATATTGGACTAAAATACATACTCGGTTAGAAAAAAATGATAAAAGCAATATATCGATTTGAAACCAGAAACATTCCTGCTGGGTATACTACCAGAACAGTATAATAAAGTGAATGCATATTTAATTTTGCATGTAGTAATGGCAGTAAGAATAGTATTTGTACAACAATGAAAAAATGATGAGATGAAAGTGTAATAAAAAATATTAGAATGTGCTGAGATGGATAGATAGACACTTAAGATAAAGGAAAAGGAAGAAACAGAATATTTTTAACCTGGGATTTAATCTACCAGTGTTTAACTGAAACAGAAGTTAGAAACTAAACAGAATTTTAAAAGATAATAAGAATGTGTATTGGAAATTTGGCTAGATGGATAAACTAATAGTATTATGATGTTGTGATTAATATTGATATGTTTATTAAGATTACTAATATGACTTTGGTTATTGTTGTGTCTTTAGTTAAAATTGTGCCCAGACCACACACTGTTCAGATAGACATGAAATGTATATGTTCTTTAAGAGGAAAATGTATCAATAAAACATATATTCCAAAAAAAAAAAAAAAAAAGGATGGTAAAGGGTTTTGCTAGAAAGGAAGTCTTGGAAGATCCTTTGAGACTGGAGCAGTTGAGAAGTTAAGTCAATAAATAAAGGTAGTCACAGGAAGGTGATGAGGACAGCTTCAAGGTATTTAATGGATAGGTGTTCGGATTAACCAAAGCTTCTCAATCTTGGAGGCTTAAGACGGGTGGACTTCAACTCCCAGAATTCAACAGGCTGGGGAAACATTCTGGGAGTTGAAGTCCACCCGTCTTAAGCCGCCAAGGTTGAGAAGCACTGCAATCATTGATAGAGGTCATCATGGCTTATTCCACGAAGTTGGTTTGGGAAAGGATTCCTGCTGACCTCTGAGTTGTAGAGTTATCATTTGGAGACAAAATTGTCTGGGAGACACCGGTGGGAAAAGGCCGTACAAAGTCCTTAAGTCTGTTTGCACCATGGAGAGCTGGGTTTTTCGGGTTGAACCGCTCTGGAGTACCAACGGGTTAAAAAAAAATTCCAGATGCTTCTCCTCTCAGAGGCATTTGAAAGCCATCCAAAAATCTTGGAAGGGGACTCAAACTGCAAGAGATGATTCCTCAGATTAAATAACTCCCTGCCATATTACTCTCCACTGGCCTCTACGCCATCTTGACTAAAATTGCCCCGCTGTTCTCACCCACTAAAGTTTCCCGAACCTTCTTCCTCCTCCTCTTCTTCTCTTTCTCCTCCTCCTCTTCTCTCTCCTCCTCCTCCCCTCCTCCTCTTCTTCTTTCTCATCTTCCTCCTCCTTTTCTTTTCTCTTCCTCCTGCTCTTTTCTTTCTCCTCCTCCTCCCTTCCTCCTCTTGTTCTTTCTCATCTTCCTCCTCCTTTTCTCCTCCTTCTCTTCTTCTTTCTCTTCTTTGTCTTCCCCCTCCTTCCTTCTCTTCTTCTTTTCTCCTCCTTCTCTTCTCTTTCTCCTCCTCCTCCTCCTCCCCTCCCCCTCCTCTTCTTCTCCTGCACCCTCCTCCTCCTCCTCCTCGCCAACCCAAAAGCAAACAGGCGTTTTAGATTTCAGATTGGCCTCCGCATCTGGATTCCAGAAGTGGCCTGAATCCCCTCTCCACTTTATCCTTGACTGCAGTTGCTCAGAGGTGCCTGGAATGACTTCACTGGAGTAGCATAAGCCGCTCTAACCACTTCCAGCTGCCGGGATTGGGAGAAAGAAGGGAAGGGGGTGGAATTGGGGCTTCCTTCAGTCCTGGGGGCAAGGGGAGGCTGCTGGGGGAGCCAGCTGTAGATGTCTTCAGCCCCCATTCGATGGGGAGAACCGGTTGAAAGAAAAACTGCTACCTGCCAGCCGAAATAATAAATAACAGCACCGAGACCCCGGGTCTGGTAAAGTCCAAAGAAAGGAGCCTTTGTTTTCCACCCCAAGGAAAGGAAAGCGGTGTGCAGTTGTGTGTGTTTCTCTTTCCTCCCTTCCTCTTCCACATTTCCAGTAAAAAAAAAACCCACCCCACCCCTCCTTCCCAACACCCACCCTTTCCACAAATCCCACTCCTTCAGCCACCCTCCCGGCCTCCTCCGCAGCAAAGGGGAGGGGGAATAAAGCCCCTTAAAATGCTAAAATGTTTTGTTCCTCTCCAGATGGAAGACTTCGCTTCGGTCCAAATTTTGGAAGCTTATTGGCACTTGCAGCTCTGTTTCTTGCAATGGTTTTTTTTTTTCCGGCGTGCTGTTGAAGGTAGAAGTCATAGCTGGGGGCTTACAAACCCCAAAGACTAGCAGAGGGTAAACCACCTTTCGCGCCCTATACAGATTAAACAGAGCTGGGAGAGACCTTGGAGGTCATCTAGTCGAACCCACCCAAGCAGACCCTACAAAGGAACTTTGAGAACAAGTCCGTGAAGCTGGCTTTTGGCTTCACTTTGTGTGTGGGGATGTTTCTTAGATTGAAAGGCTGAGTAGGTACAAAGGCTTTGAACCAACGGGTTAAGGAACCCAATCCTCCCAACACAAGAACATCTTAGACTGATAGAGAGGACTTTCATCACATCTACTACCCAGGACTAAGTTCTCTCCAACCCCATTCCACCATGTTATGAGTTTCTTTTTTTCTTCTAGGCTCTGGTAGATCATGAGATAATATATTCTTATTTTCCTGTTCCTTTGTCATCAGTTTTCCTCACTCCCCATGTCAGATTAACAGAGTGGGAAGGGACCTTGTAGGTCATCGAGTTCAACCCCCCACCCAAGCAGGAGGCCCAACACCATTTCTGACAGATGGCCATCCAGTCTCTTCTTGAAAGCTTCCAGGGATGAAGCTCCCACAACTTCTGAAGGCAACTTCTGTTCCATTAGTTGATTGCTCTCACTGTCAGGAAATTCCTCCTTATTTCCAGGTTGAATCTCTCTCCTTGATCTGTTTCCATCCATTATTCCTTGTCTGGCCTTCGAGTGCCTTGGAAAATAGCTTGACCCCCTCCTCCTCTCTGGGGCAGCCCCTCCAATATTGGAAGATGCTCTTCTGTCTCCCCTGGTCCTTCTCTCCATGAGACTAGCCAGGCCCGGTTCCTGCAATCGTTCTTCATATGTTTTAGCCTCCAGTCCCCTCATCATCCTGGTTGCTTTTCTCTGCACTCTTTCCAGAGTCTCAACATCTTTTTTATAGTGTGGTGACCAAAAGTGGATGCAGTACTCTAGGTGTGGTCTTACTGAGGTTTTATAGAGTGGTATTAGTACCTCCCTTGATCTTGACTGCATCCTTTTCTGTTCATGTGAACAGATTAATTCCCAATAAATTAAAAGCTAATTGGTTCAAGAATTGACAAAATTGAGAAAAAAAATCCAATTTTTTGAGGATATTTGCGAAACCTCTGCCTTCCTCGTGTAGGTGATTGTCCTACTTGGTGGAATAGCTTTTAAAATGAAGGCAGCATCCCGCAGGGTTTTTTTTTTCCTTCAGGCACAAAGCAAACAAAATTAGTGTTTTCTTGAGCCTCTCTTAGCAATCAACCGCCAATCAATAGGGACATTTTTCTCTGTTGACAGAAGTCTCTTTCCAACCTCTGCCCAATGGATTAGAGTTGGTGTTTGTGTTGGCCAACCTTGGCATCCTAAGGAGCCAACCAGGGAAAATTAAAAGCTTGGNTTCCAACCTCTGCCCAATGGATTAGAGTTGGTGTTTGTGTTGGCCAACCTTGGCATCCTAAGGAGCCAACCAGGGAAAATTAAAAGCTTGGAATCCTCTTTTTTTTCCTTTGGCTGTCCTCAGTCCGACTCTCCTCCTGCCTCTTATGTGGGGTACGAATTTTGCAGTATCTTCCTGCACCCCACACAAGAACCTCAACATTCAAGCTGCTGCTGCTGCTTCTTCTTCTTCTTCTTCTTCTTCTTCTTCTTCTTCTTCTTCTTCTTCTTCTTCTTCTTCTTCTTCTTCTTCTTCTTCTTCTTCTTCCTCCTCCTCCTCCTCCTCCTCCTCTATAATCATTGCTTGGTCTCCTTCACTCTGCAAGTTATTCTACCTCAATCAACAATTTTTGTTCCCCTGTTCATCCCTGACATAAAAGTAGGATTTTAAGTTGAGGCAACTGGACAGGATCAGCCTTTGGCAAGTATCCAATGATGGTCCTTTTTCAATCCTTTTTTTTTTTTCCTAAAGAGGTGGTGTCTTTCTAGGGTCAGAGTTTCGAATAGCAAAAAAGGAAACGAAAGTGGAAAGATGGAGGAAAGCATGTGTGGCTCAGGGTTGAAATGATGGGCCCTCTGCGCTCTCTGAGCTTGGTTGTTTTTTTGCAGTTGTATTACTTAGCTGTATCACTTAGCTAAGTATTACTTAGCTAGGTAACAACAGTGTTAGAAGAGAGTGGGCTTTGTGGGGGGGGGAGGAGGAGGAGGAGGAGACTTATGTCCTTGGTGCTCTCTGAGCCAGGTTGTTTTCTTGCAGGCATTTCATTACCCAACTAGGTCATATCATCAGTGCTAGAAGGGAGGGGAGGAGGACGAGGAAAAGAGGAGGAGACGATGATGACTTAGGGATCCTTGGTGCTCTCTGAGCTGGGTTTCCTTGCAGATGTTTCATTACCCAACTAGCTAACATCATCAGTGCTAGAAGGGAGTGGGAGGAGGAGGAGGAGGAGACAGTGATGACAGGGATCCTCGGTGCTCTCTGAGCTGGGTTGTTTCCTTGCAGTTATTTTATTATCCAACTAGATAGGGGTGGGACTAGAAGACCTCAAAGGTCCCTTCCAATCTGTTCTATTCTATAACATCATCAGTGCATCATCAGAGAGTGGAAAGTTTTACACACTAAACCAAAGGATAGCGGAAAATAGGATCGGTGTATATATATTCGCCCTTTTTTTNTTTTTTTTGAAGGATTGGGAATATTTTTTTTTTCAAACATTTGGTTTGGGGCTCCGTTTCTCCTGCTCACCCCATTGCGGAAAAATTGGCTTGGTCGAAGGAGACACATCTGGGGAACATTAGCGAAATACTAGCCGTTTCCCACAAAAACTGTTACCCCCCCTTCTCCCCTCCCTCTTTCTCCTCCTCCCCCCTTCATTCTTAAAAGAAGACATGAAATGCAAATGGACCTCAAAGGGCTCCAGCACAGAGAAGGATTTTCTCTCCCCATGTGGGGGTGGAAAAATGACTCCCCATTCAACCCCTGGATCCAAAACCCATCTTATTTTTGGAATTATTTCTGTTTTCTTTACTGCCCCCCCCCCATTTCTCCAAGGGGTGGAAAGGTTTGATTTGTGGAGAGCCCATGGAAGGCTTGATCTGCCCCTCCGATGAATTTTTTAGGGGTTGCAATGAGATATGGCTTCCTTGAGGCTCAGCTTCCCCACCAGCTGAAAATCTGCTCATGGTTTAGAGATCTAAAGAGGGTGGGGTGGTGTTTCCACTGCCCCACATCAGGGGACCGTCTGACTTACCAGGGGAGCTTGCTTATGATCTCTCTTAGCAGAATGACAGAATTGGAAGGGACCTTGAAGGTCTTCTAGTCTGACTCCTTGCTCAAGCAGGAGACCCTAAACCGCTCTGAACAAGTGGTTGTCCAGTCCCTTCTTAAAAACCTCCAGTGATGAATCAGCCACAACTTCTGAAGGCAACCCGTTGTACTGATTAATTGTTCGCACTGTCAGGAAATTTCTCCTTAGTTCTAAGTTGCTTCTCTCCAAGAACTAAGGAGTAATTTCCTGAGAACTGGCTAATTGTCTTGTATGATGGCGTTTCAAACCAGGTGATGAAACAAACCGAGATGTTTGCCAGAGATGTTTGCCAGAGCCTTCCGCATGGGAGGGATGAAAAAAGAGACCTGGAAATCATAAATAACCAACATGTTAAACTCACTAAAGCAGGAGGCATGCCCTTCTGTAGCAATTCTGTCCATGCCTTGTTGGTTTACACATGGTTGGATGGCCCAGTCTATGAAAGTTGCACTTGGAGAATTGGAAAATGGTCACTTTGATGGCTAGGGTTTATGGTTTTTTAAGCTTGGAAATAAATGTAAGATTCCGAGGTAGGAAGACATAGAAATTTAATTAATTAATAAATAGAAACCCTTCCTTGCAGAGGGATATGTGCACGATGTTAGGAAATGCAAAGAGGAACGTGTGATCAAGTTATAGGACATCTAATGGACCTCGGTCGCTATTTCTTTCGTTGACGTCTTCAACACATAGAAGCAAAACTTGCCAGAGATTGTGGGTTGGGAGGGAAAAAGGACAACCAGAGGGATGGGTTTGTGGGATTCAAATCAAGAAAGAAGTTGGTTATGATGGAGTCTTCTCAGGGATGGAGTCCTCTTGAAGAGCAGTCACTGGGACAAATGGACAGGAATATGAGTTTGGTGACCCAGGAGGTTGGTCTTTGCTGAGGTCCAGGAAATCTCTTCTGAGGCTAACTTGAAAAGGAACCAACCTGTCATATCCTAAACAAGAGCATCCATTTTATCCTCTGGGATTAAGTTCCATTGAATTGAAAGAGGCTTATTTCTGGATAGGCTCGTATACAGTTGTGATAACAGAGGGGAAACAACCAAGTTACTGGCCTGTTAAATAGTTTGGACTTCATTTCTCCTCTGTTCTCACATTGACACCATTGTAGGAACTGTCCTTCAAAACCTCTGAGACCTGGTTGCGTGTGCTTTTTCTAACCAGGACTTTTTAATTATTCTAGAGTTTAAAAATGGAGATTAAAAAAAAAATGAATCAGATCATGGAACATTTCAGGGTAGGCATAGTTTGGAAATCAGAATGCCAAAGAATATCTCTTTTTGTGTACCAATTTTGTTAAAAAAAAAAAGAACAACACAATTGACATTTTTTAAAGGAAACCCAATCCCTTTTTTAAAAAAAATGGAAATCAAAATCCAATTTATTCCAGGCAATTATAAAAAAAAGAGAAGTCAAACCAAATTCATTCAAATCATCCCATCTTTCTTCTCCAGATTCTCATTCAGTTGATGCTGGATTCTGTTTTCTTCGCTTTTGTAGTCTCTGTATTATCTTTTCAAATAGAGAAGATCTTTAAGGGAAGATTTCCCGTTTTAAATTAAAACAGAGAGACATCTTGTGCTTCTACCTACCCTGAAGATCTTAGATACAGGGGACAAGAAGTCCAATTTGTTGGTAAAGGCCCATAAATATTATCTAACGTTGATGTCTAGCTTCAATGGCCCCTCACGAGAAGTTACCTTCTGGAGATGTTTGTTCAAGACATGCAAGCTTGGTGGGATTTGGGATCTTCTCTTCTCGTCCTTCTAGGTAGGACCGCAGATTTCACGGTAGCTTTGAAGATGGACAGTCCCTTCAAGAAAATCCTTGCTGTTTGCTCGCAGGCTTGCATTACCCCACCCCAAGAAAGAAAAAGAAGCACGAGAGATGCTAGATAACAAAGATAAAATTACTGCGGGTCCCTTCGGATGGCCAAGAATCCTTCCATTCCTCTATCTTACACTCCTCCTCTCTCGCTCAGGATGGCCAAAGTAGAAATGAAGCCGACTCGGTTAATAGCAGTACAGAGTTGCCCTTAAATTTTTTCCCTCCTGCTGCCCTGGTTCCCTTCCTTTGTCCACTTTGAAAACCATCCACAAGCAAGCAAGCAAGTGACCCACAACGCACACAAGCAACCCAGCCCCGTTGGAGGATGCTAGCTGGAGCTGCGGCATTGATAGTCTCCTTGCCCAGCCACATGATTCGGGGTGATGCAAGTCAACCCACCAGAGTCAACAAAATCCATTCCACATTTTTTTCCTTTTTTTTTTTTGGCTTTCAACTCTTCTTCCCAACCGCATGGATTATCCTCCATGTGTCTTTCTGTGTTCTTCCTCTCCCCCTTCGTCTCCCTCCCCCCTTTCTCCCTTCCTCTCTCCCCTCCCTCGCCTCTTTTGCTCTCCCTCCGTCCCAAGAGCTGAGCAAGCTATAATCAAGTCTTTAAATTTTTACAACCCCACCCCGATGTCGACAGAGATTTTCCAAGTCCCCCAAGTCATAGCTGTCCCAAAAGTGCTTCTTTATTTTTTATTTTTTTCAAGAGGCAGTGGGATTTTTCTGGTTGTTCTTCGAAGACGTGTCGCTTCTCGTCCAAGAAGCTTCTTCGGCTCCTCTTCTCTCTTCTTCGGAGCTGAAGATGCTTCTTGGAGAAGAAGCGAAATGTCCTCAAAGAAAAAGCAGAAAGTCCAGTTGCCTCTTGAAAAAGCACCTTTGGACGGGGGCGGGGGGGGAGGGAACCCTGATCTTTTTCATCAATNCCTCTTGAAAAAGCACCTTTGGACGGGGGCGGGGGGGGGAGGGAACCCTGATCTTTTTCATCAATGCGCCCCGTGATCCTCCCAGGCTGTTCCCCTAGCCCGAAAAGCTCCCAGATCTTTTGCAACGTCCTTCTACTACTTATATCAGAAAATGATCTCACCCTGGACAATATCTCAGGTTGACTTCAAAGCTGCCCAGGTGATTCGAGAGACCTGACTTTGGAAGAATGGAGAAGCACAACAGCAGGAGGGGTGGGGAGGGGGGAGGGGAGAGACAGAGAGAGAGAAATGAACGAGGAAAGACAAGAGACAAATTTGAGACAGGAGAGGGGTCTTTGGGGGAGCCGACATGCAGCCGTGTGGTGTTCTTTGGCCAATGCAAACTTCTCATCCCTGGTCCCGGCTTGGTGACACCAGAAGCTGCTGCATATCCCAGCCCAGCCTAACCAATGTGCAGACTACTGTACAATCTCGTAGTCCTGAACAGGTAGTCCGAACACTGGGCAGACGGAGTGGATCTTCTCAGTCGAGGCTTTGGATGGAGAACGGAGCGCTGGGGTCTCCTTCCGCCCAACCCCTTCGCCCCTTTGCAAGAAACCAAGGGGAGGGAGGGGGGAGGAAGAGAACAAGAGAGGCATCAAAACAGTCCTAGAGAGGTAGAAAAGGGATAGAAGGGATAGAGAGATCAAATCTTGCATCCAGGGATGAAGACTTACTTTGGCAATGGAGAAGTTTAAGAAGGTTCTTTCCACTTTCACTTTTTGAGATTGTCAGCTCTCTTCCTTCTCCAGATGCTGCTGCTTCTTCTTCTTCTTCTTCTTCTTCTTCTTCTTCTTCTTCTTCTTCTTCTTCTTCTTCTTCTTCTTCTTCTTCTTCTCCTTCTCCTTCTCCTTCTCCTTCTCCTTCTTCTTCTTCTTCTTCTTCTTCCCCCAAGCTCCTAAGAAGAAGATTGGAGGGAGAATGCAACAGACAAATAACGTTAAAAAAAAAATAAAATCCTTCAAATGAAACCAGTAAATACATCCTCAAAGGTAGGCTACTTCTTGGGCACCAATTGGTCTCTGGCCAATTCTTTTGGGCCCCAACCATCCACATCACGTTCCCCCCCCCCAAAAAAAAAAGTTTGGAGATGTTTGGGGAGATTTTGAGAGGAGGAGGAGGGGGTTGTCCTGAAGATCCCCCATTTCACTTGGCATCCCAAGCAGCTGGTCAAGAGATCCCGCTGTTCGGTTCTCAAACTGGCCACAAGGTTTGTTGACCCACCTTGGCCGATAGCCTGTGCCGTTCGCCTCTGGCGACCACGCGAGCGATCTGCCTCCCCCTCCTTTGTGGCCTCCCAAGTGCACCCCCCCTCTCCTCCCCACCCCCCCCCAGCATCTGGCACTCGTGCCTCCTCCCTCCCTCCAGCCTTTCGCACCCTCCCTCCTTCCTTCCCTCTTGCTTCTCCTCGGATTCTGCCTGACTTGACGTGGCAAGGGTTTCCTTGCCTCCAAGGAGGAGCTTGTCAATCGCCGAGAAGGTCAGAGTTCGAGAAGGACCGAGCCGTCTGGTGGAGAAGGTTGGTGGGAGGGGTGGGGTGGGGTGGGAAGAAGAAGAGAAAGCCTCCCCACCTTGGAGGGAGCCTTGAGGGATGTCATCCTCCCCTTTTTGGTGCATAGCTTCCATGTAGTGATTCCAGATGTTCCTTGGGCCATGCACTCTGCTTCCTCTCCAAGGCTGTCAGGGATAAAGAGGGCTTTATGTCTGATGCACAGACTCAACAGCGTGCAAGAGAGAGAGAGAGAGAGAGAGAGAGGGAGGGAGGGAGGGTGGGAGGGTGGGAGGGAGGGAGAGAGAGAGGGGCCAGAAGGGGAAAAGCAGAGCACGCCAATCAGCCCAAAAAATGGAAAAGGAACCAAATAAATAGAGAGTCTTGGAAGGATGTCGTTGATTCGCTTGCCCTCTGCTGAGGACTGCTGGCTGGTTCTGTCTTTACATTCCTTTTTTTTTCTTTTCTTTTTTTAATGCTCCTTGACTTTGGAGGAGGTGGGATCGGAAGATGTTTAGCAGATTGAAACATGCTGGGGTGGGAAGGAAGAAAGAGACCAATCCATTCAGAAATATAGACCTGTTGAAGGTCAGCGTGGCCTCCCATGAACGACATCTGGGTGTCGACAAGTTTCCTACCCACCCCCAGGGAATATTTTTCTAGGACAACCTTAGAGACAACTGACCACCTTCCATAAATTTCTTTGTTGGACTTCCCGGTAGCTTTTGTGAACTCACAAGAGGAGAACATTTGTGCCTCAAATACCTTTATTCCCTTGGAAAGTCCACCAAGACCTTGAGAGCTTTCTCAGATGAGACCGAACTTTCTCTTCCCCCATACTGAAAGACATCTGAAGCAGCATGGAAGTGTCTGTCCAGGACACTTGGAAGACCCTTTCTTTGGCTTGGCCCATAGTTGGGTTGACCATCTCCAAGATGGCCAACATGAAAAGAGTCTGGTTTGCCTTCCAGCAGGCA
Organism: Laticauda laticaudata; assembly: GCA_004320025.1. Lineage (NCBI taxonomy): Eukaryota > Metazoa > Chordata > Lepidosauria > Squamata > Elapidae > Laticauda > Laticauda laticaudata. Next base: position 32,271 of record BHFT01031022.1, read on the forward strand.
TCTTGCTTATTCTGGGCCAGGAATTACCCTGTTTCCCTGAAAATACAACCTACCATGAAAATAAGTCCTAGCTTGATTTTTACACGGGTGCCCATTACAAGCCCTACTCCCAAAATAAGCCCTAATTAAGATCCTGCCCACTCCAGAGTGGACAGGTAAAATTATCTAGGGTGGGGAGGGGTGTGTGTGGAGCTGTCCTCCATCTTTCCTTTGGACAGTTGTGGCCAGGCCGCACACATCCCAACGCCTGCCTTGCCAGCCCGTTTCTTCTGCAGCCGGCAAGGCTGGCCACGCTTTCCTGCAGTCCTCTGGAGCTGAGGAAAAAAGCTCTGGACTGATCAGGAAACCCTTGCTGGCCACAGAAGAAGAAGTTCCTGAAGGCCTCTGACAGTGAAAAGGAGGCCGGGGGTGATGTGCGCAAATGAGACCTGGTGCCTTTTTGGGGTGACCAAAAATAAGACCTGGTGCCTTTTTGGGGTGACCAAAAACATATAAGACAGGGTCTTATTTTCGGGGAAACACAGTAGCCCAGACACATTATACAAGCAGATTCAGGGTCATCACATTCAGCCATTCTTCTCCTTTATTTATGTGTTTATTTATCTCCTTTATATAGTCATCCATCTCATGAGTAAGTGACTCATTGTAGGGAAAGGGAAGAAAATTATCAACCAGCATCCAAGAAAGAGATGGGTGGGACATGTTTTTTTTCTTCTTAACGCGGTCATTATATTTCGCAAACTCCCATAAATTAGAGAGGGAGACCAAGATGTCCTTCCTTCTTCTCCTCCCTTCCAGACCCTCCTGGAGCCCACAGAGTCACTCACTCTCTTTTGTGGAAGGACAAGAGGAGCTGCAGAATCTCTTGGGCTTCCTCAGGAAGGAGATGATCCAGCTGGAATTTCAAAACAAGGAACTGGAGAGTTGGGATTCCCTGATTATTTTTTTCCCCCTACCTCAGTTTATCAGCTTTCCAAAAGGCTGATGAACATCTCAACCCATACTACACCTCCTTCTTGGCTCTCTCGCTGGTATCTTCTGAAAGCAGCAGCTAACATTTTCTGAAATAACAGAGTTGGGAGGGACCTTGGAGGCCTTCTACTCTGACCCCCTGTTCAGATAGGAGACCCTGGACCATTTCAGACAAATGGTTGTCCAACCTCTTCTTAAAAACCTCCAGCGTTGGAGCACCCACAACTTGAGGGACTGCCACAGACAGGAGGGGGTCAAGCTATCTTCCAAAGCACCTAAAGGCCAGACAAGGAAACTGAACAAGGAGAGATTCAACCTGGAAATAAGGAAGAATCAAAACAATCAACCAGTGGAACAGAAATTGCCTTCAGAAGTCGTGGGAGCTTCATCCCTGGAGGCTTTCAAGAAGAGACTGGACTGCCATCTGTCAGAAATGGGGCAGGATCTCCTGCTTGGGCAGGGAGTTGGACTAGATGACCTACTAGGTCCCTTCCCACTCTGATGATCTGTTATCAGTTCTGGAGGCAAGTTGTTCCACTGAATAATTGTTCTCATTGTCAGACACAATTAATTAGGGAAATGACTTCTAGATGCTTTTTCTTGATTCTGGAGACTTCTGGACCATGACTTGGCCTCTCAGCCTCGTTTTGGCCATCTGGAGAATTTTTCAGGCCTCATTTTAACTGGAAAGACACCTATCATTAGAACCGGGCAGTGATGTGAGTTATGGTGGTATTCCTCACCTGGAACATCTTGAGGTGTGAAATGTAAAATAAACGGAGGTTCATTTTGGCCTCAGGAGCCCCTCTTGTACTCCACAAATGCACCATGGAGTGCAGACTTCACGTTCCTTTGTCTTTTTGTCCCTTCTCGGTCCTAGGTGAGACACACAAACACACACACACCTCTTGGTCCTAGGAGACAACAACTCATCTTACATCTCTCACTTTGCCCAAATCGTGGCTTTCAGAACCTCCAATGCTGGGAACATCGTCCTGTAACATGAAAAATGAAGTGTGGCTTTTTGGTCCTCGTCCAAGAAGCGGGAAGGCCTCCTCCCTTCTCGTTGGCCCTAATCCTGCCTGCAAACTCTCCCCCACCCCTCTCCATGCTTGGCGGGACTGCCCCACCACAGACACGCAGCCTGATTGCTAACACATGGGCAGAAGGCTGGCGGCCAGCCCACTACCACCCCCTCTTTGAAAAAAACCCGGCCTCTCCATAACTCTGCTTGCAACCGTCCGTTGTTTTTTTTTTTCCCCCCCCTTGTCTCAGTTGTTAGGAAATGAAGTCAGAGAATTGATATAAAACAGGCTGGGCTGAAAGGGGAGGCTGGGGGGGGGAGGAGGGGGTTGCAGAGAGGGGCCGCCTCAGTGTGCCCAAAAACTGGAGTGGCAACGCTGGAGCTTAAAAAAAAAAAAGGATGGGGAGCTTGATGTTAGAGCTGTTTGGCAACTTCAGCAGAATATCAGCAGAGTTGGGAGGAACCTTGGAGGTCATCTAACCCAACCCACCCCACCCCACCCGAGCAGGAGACCCTGCACCATTTTCTGACAGATGTATCCTGTTTCTTCTTCCCAGGTTCTGCAGGCAGGCCGTCCTCAGTTTTATGATGACAACGGAGTGCAACTTTCATGTTGTTCCGTGAAAACATTCATTAAATGAGTTTTGCCCCCTTTCTTTCTTGTGAAGTTGAATGATTCCCTGCAGTCGTTAAGTCAGCCACCCGGTCGTTAAACGAATCTGGCTTCCCCACTGACTTTGCTTGTCAGAAGGGCACAAAAGGGGATTGTGTGGGGCCCCCCCCGGGGATACGACGATGGTCCTAAATAGGAGTCGGCGGCCGAGCGTCTGAATTTTGATTGAATTCCCCTTGTCTCAGAGATTTGTCCTCAGCTGCGGTTGCCCGGACCAAACGTGGGGATTTCTTTGCTGAAGGCCACGTTTTGTTTCGAAGCATTTAAAATCAATTCCCAAAGAGTTTGACCTTGTCTGGGGGGCGGGGGGGGGGGGCNCAGCCAGTTCCCAGTAGTGGGATTCAAAAAAAATTTTTTACTACCAGTTTTGTAGGCATGGCTTGGTGGGTGTGGCAGAGAAAGGAGACTGTAAAATCCCCCTTCCCTCCCCACCCACTAACCTGCTTTCCAGCTCCGTTCTCCTGCGCAGGGCAACCAAAGGAGACCCAGCCGATCAGCTGGGACTCAATGGGAGGCAGAGAAGAGATGGTCTTGGCCGGTTCTCCAAACTACTCCAAATTTCCGCTACTGGTTCTCTAGAACCAGTCAGAACTGGCTGAATACCACCTCTGGGCCAGTTGTAGGAAATCCAGGGGTAAAGGTAGAAAGGTTACCGTACTGTGAACCTATCCCAGCAATGCTATTGCTTTATTGATATATATATCGAATTCTACATTTTTAAATTTTGTTTTCTCTTTACATACAATATGTGCTTAAGCGAACAGCGTACTGTCTGGGTCAATTCGTGGACATAGTAATACTTACTAAGTTCCTAATTTCTATCCCTTTTATCCAACCATTGATCAAATGAGTCCCAAGTTCAAAAATATTCAGTGTCTTCTTTTTCTTTTATCTTCCATGTTAATCTGTCCATTTCTGTCCAATGTTTTTTTAATTATAACTTCTTCTGTAGGTGTTTGCTCGCTTTTCCAATGTTGTGTAATTACAATTTGTGCTGCTGTTAAGACATGCAATATCAAATATACATTCCAGTTCATCGTACTTTCTGGTATTATGCCTAACAAAAAAATAGTTCTGCCTTAAAATCTATATGCTGTCTTAATTTTTTTTCCCGTTAAATGTCAAGAGTTTAATGTTCTGTTGGCATTTCTGTTAAAAATGCCATCAAAGTCTAAATGTTGGTTTATATTGGGAGAGAAGGAGGAAATATTTAATTCCCTGAAAGAGAGTTGCATCTCTTTTTGAACATTGGGCACTATCTAAACAAAATGAAATTTAATGCTGAAAAAGGTAAGTTTCTACATTTAGGCAAGAAAAATCACATGCACAGGTACAGTATACGTGGTACCTTGCTCAATGGTAGTAACTGTGAGAGGGATCTCAGAGTCCTAATGGGCAACCATTGAAATAGGAGCCAGCCGTGTGCAGCATCTGCCAAAAAAGCCAATGCTGTCCTAGGCTGCATTCACAGAGAGACAGAATCAAGATCACATGAAGTGTTGATGCCAATTTATGATGCCTTGGTTAGGCCACACTTGGAATACTGCATCCAGTTTTGGTTGCTAGGATGGAAAAAAGATGTTGAGACTCTACAAAGAGTGCAGAGAAGAGCAGCAAGGATGATTAGGGGACTGGAGGATAAAACAGATCAAAAACGGTTGCTAGAATTAGGTATGTCTTCTTTGATGAAAAGAAGGATTAGGGGAGACAGGATAGCAGTGTTCCAATATCTTAAGAAGAGGGAGTCAAGCTATTCTCCAAAGCACCAGAAAGCAAGACAAGAAACATATGGATGGAAACTAATCAAGGAGAGAAGCAACCCGGAATTAAGGAGAAATTTCCTGATAGTTAGAACAATTAACCAGGGAAACAACTTGCCTCCAGAAGTTGTGAATGCTCCAACACTGGAAGTTTCTAAGAAGAGATTGGATTTGTCTGAAGGGGTGTAAGGTTTCTTGCCTAAGCAGGGGGTTGGACTAGAAGACCTCGAAGGTCCCTTCTGTTATTCTATTCTGTTCTGTTCTATTCCTACTCCTATTCTTTTCTATTCTATTCCATTCCATTCCTCTGTTCTATTCTGTTCTGTTCTGTTCTTTTCTCTTCTCTCCAGTCATAGTGGAGATGTCCTCTTTTTTCTCCCTTAATTTTTAGAAACCACACCAAAGCTACATGCAACCCCCCACACACACACTCAAAAAACAAAACTCTACATAAAATTCCTGTACAATCTGACTTGTGGCATTAGTTTTCCGTATTAAGGGATGGATTACACGCCATCCAGCCTTGATTGACTCTTAGCGGCTACACGCAGAGAGATTCCCTTCATGATGACATGCATGTCTGTGGAGTTTTAATGCCTGGAGAGGAGTCGTTTCCCCACCTCCACGAGCAACTGGGTGCAATTCCACGGAGGCTTTTTACTCTCTGCGCATCGCTCATAGTTAGCTCGGTTTGTTAGAAAGAAGCTTTAGGATGCTGAGCTGCCCCGCCGGCGGCTGGGTGGGCAAGGCAAAGCTGAGAAAGGGTTGAAATTAATCAGCAACACGATGTTTAGTTTGGAGCAGGAAGAGGAGAAAAAAAAAATTGAAATGGGAAGTCGGGCCGGCTGGGAAGCCAAATACCAGTGTTACTGTTATTTTGAAGAACGCCTCTGGGCCTCCAGAAAATGAGAAGCAGAGACGAAGAGGTGGCGGCAGCCCAGAACCTGACTTGTTGCAACCTCTGAGCTGCAACCCAGGGAGAAAAAAAAATTGTCAAAGCCAAGATGCTAAACATTTTCAACTGAGAAAGAAACTCCTTCCGTTCGCCTCCTGGAGGGTGGGTTTTTGAAGATGTCTCTCCTCCATCAAGGCCAGAGTGAGGCTTGGGCAGGGGGTTGGACTAGATGACCTACAAGGTCCCTTCCAACTCTGAGTATCTGTTATCTGAGGCTCTCGCAAGGAGCAGGACCATCTGGGTGTCTTCCGTGATCGCCAACCAGTGGGCCGGGGGCCACTGATGGTCTGTGAGAAAATTTTGGTGGAGAGAGAAATGTCACCCCCAAAGCAATTAATCCAGGCTGTGCGGGAACACAAAGTCGCCCACATGGCCTGTGGGAACACAAGGCTTGCGTTGATTGTGTTGTGAACAACATGAGGTAGTGAGGGGAGGGGGGAAAGGGCGGAGGAGGGGGAACTTGCCCCACTTGCCTGGCCTGGGCACCAGGCTGCTTCTTTCTTCTTCTGCCTTTGGCTGCACGCAAGGAAAGCAGCAAAAGTCTTTCTTTCTCTCTCCCGAACTCCACCAGCAATGAGTCTTTGGGACCCTGCAAGGCCTCCTGCCCCAAGAGGCTGTGCCGGCAAAGACTCATTTCTGGCAGAGTTTGGGGGAGAGAAAGAAAGACTTCTGCTGCTTCTGCTGTTTTCCTTGCATGGAGCCAAAAGTCTCTCTGTCTCCCTGAGAACGGAGCCGGAGACAGTATCCTGCGATCCCAAATAAAGACTGATCAATTGGTAGGAAAACGGGGTGGGGAATTTTCCTGCAGACTTTTTGGGGGATTTTCCCAGGGTCTCTGGTCTGCGGGATTTAAAATTATGAGTTTGGTGGTCCCTGAGGTCCAAAAGGTTGGTGACCTCTGTTCCAGAAGACCTCTGTTCTTCTTCTCTTGACTTTCCTTGGGGCACCCTAAATTCTCTTCCAAGACATCGGGTTTGGCCAAACCATTCAACTTTGCTCAAAATGATGAATCTGGTGTCTAGGAGAGTCTTTCCTTGACACCCAGGTCCAGACAATAAGGCTACAACCTCATGGCTGACCCGAAACAAGGTGGAGGAACCCTAAATATAGGCCAGCCAAGGGTGCAATCCAGCTTTCTGCTCTCCTGCCTGCCAGATCTCTTGATGAGAGAGCCATAAAGCTTCCATCCCATCTGGAAGCATTTAAATGACCATCGCTTGCAACACCTCGGTTGGGTTCTTAATCATCGGGCAGACAAAGTTGGAGCTGCCACAAAGTTCAGCTGAATATTTGGGGTTTTGGAGACCCTTCTGAGCAGGGAGACTTCCAGCAAATTGTTCCTGGGAAAGGAAGACATAACCTCCCATCCCGTCCTCTTAAGGAGGAAGATAAACTGTTTGAGATAAGCAAGATAGAAGAAATCTTTAAACGATGCAAAACAAGGGAAATAACTTTGGACAAATCTCTCTTAGTTTTTTTCTTGGTCTTCCTTCGCTTTCCAACGTCCAGTTCAACACTATTACCATTTTTTAAATGTACATTTTAGAATAGAATAGAATAGAATAGAATAGATAGAATAGAATAGAATAGAATAACATAGTTGGAAGGGACCTTGGAGATCTTCTAGTCCAACCCACTGTTTAGGCAGGAAACCCTGCACCATTTCAGACAAATGGTTATCCAATCTCGTCTTAAAAACCTCCAGTGTTGGAGCATTCACAACTTCTGGAGGCAAGTTGTTTCCCTGGTTAATTGTTCTGTCAGGAAATTTCTCCTTTGTCCTAGATTGCTTCTCCGCTTGATTTGTTTCCATCCGTTGCTTCTTGTGATGCCTTCTGATGCTTTAGAGAATAGCTTGACTCCCTCTTCATTTGGGGCAGCCCCTGAGATATTGGAAGACTGCTGTCATGTCACCCCTAGTCCTTCTTTTTATGAGGCTAGACGTACCCAGTTCCTGCAACCGTTCTTCATATGTTTTCGCCTCCCGTCCCCTTTTAATTCAAGTTTTGGTTCACTTGTATTTCTATAAGATTTCTCATCTGGGCAATGCCTAGATCTATTGGTGTAAGTCCTTTCTACTAATGAAATCATTTTATATTTGGGCTTCAGATCTATGCACTGTATGCACCACAATGACCAGAGCAGCCTGGCCCCCTCTAATCAATTGAGGCTCTGCAGCCCTCAGCCCCATTTCCAAGATTTTTAAGGGGTCACGGCCCCAAACATCTGGAAGAGACTTGGAAACCTGACTCTGGGGAGGGGTGGGGTTGGGATTTTTTTTTTATTTTTTTATTTAGAAAAATAAGGCATCCATTTTTCCATGTTCACACGCTTCCTTTGCAGAAGGAGATGCATCTTTTAAAATGGCAGAAGAAAAATTCCTGGTGGCTCCATGACTCTAAAAATAAAATGCAATCACGGCAAATTTGGGACATGCTCTCTTTGGGGGGCCACATGGCATACTTGAAGACTTTTTAATGGAGGAGTAGACAAGCTCATGGCCAGCAGGACTACCTTAAGTTGGAGGCCACCATTCCAAATGGGCCTTCCGGGACCCGTTTGGGCGTTTCATGTGGTTTTTCTTCTTCGTTCCATTCGTTTTTTGGCTGTGAGCAACCGCAGCTCTTCATTTTTTCCAGTCAAGGCCCGTGATGCATAAAACACCCTGCCAAGAGTTGATTCCTAGAGTCCAGGATGGTCTTTGTAGAAGAAGAGATCCCCCTTTAGGATACTTGCAATAGTGCTCGGCCTCTCTTAATTAGTAGAAGGTGTTGGGGTAATATTCCCGAAGCAAGTAAACCTCTGAGACAAGTCGCTTCCTCAAAGAATAGTTTTATTGGGTGTATCATATTGGCACAGTTCTGGTGAAAACCAACTCTGAAGATTTCCGCATTTTCACCTCATTAAAAGTAAAAGTTTTTCTCCTTCCCCCAATTAGGTCACATGGTCCAATCAAGGTGCTATCCAGTTGCCTGGTAACATCGCTCCTCCTCTCTCTGGCCAGGTGTTAGACTGTCCTTGGTTCCCAAAGGAAAGCATTTTATTTTGGTTACAAAACTTCACAGCTACCCCTATTCCCCCCTCCCTATCCCTCAGCTCCAGTGTGGCAACACGGAAGCATCAAAGTGGCTGCGGTCAGGTTAACTTCAGGGTTGATGGAAGACTTCTAGAAGTCAGTCAAACGAGGGATAACAACAAACACACGTTAAATCCAAAACCCTTTGATTTTAGTTAAATAGCTGAGAATTATCATCATTCACAGCCCGTAATGAGTCTTAACCGGTTATAATTAGTCCCATGGAAGTCTGCCAAAGTCCTTTGGGAGAAGTCTGATAAGGACGCACCTTTATCTTACTTGAAGTGCTGCCAACGACTAAAGTACCAATTAGTCTTTCAAAAACCAAACTGAGCACAAATTCGCCACGGAGCTTTCAGGTTCCAAACTGACCAGAGGGAATAATGTTGCTTCCTGCAAAGGCTCATGTCCCTTTGCTCCTCCTTTATGTCTTTTGGGAGGGGCCAATCACCTCCAAGCCTTACTCCTGAGTTGCCCTTTTTGTTTTAGCTGCTCTTGCCTTCTAGCAGCTCTGCGCACACGTGCACTGGGAACAGGCTCCCCTTGTTCCTCTACCTCACTTTTGTCAGATTCTGGAGGCTCTGGAGTCAGCACATAATTCCAATGGCTCTGGACCCATCTCTATATCGGACGCAGGACCCTCGTCCAAGTCCTCTCCAGACTCCTGGACTGGTCCCCATTCTTCCCCACTGTCCAATTCTGCTGCTGTCTCTGCAGGCTGCCAGTGAACCATAACAAGGATTGGGGGTGGAAGTCCCATTGAGATAAAGTTAATGGGCTCTATCCAACAACATGAAAGTTCATGTGGACAAAAGCAAGGTTTTTATACCTGGGCAGGAAAAGCCAAAGGTACAAGCACAGATTAGGTGAAACCTGGCTCAAAAACTGTGACTGTAAGAGGGACCTTGGACTTCTAGCGGGCGAACCCTATCCTTTAAACATGAGCCAGCTGTATGCGGCAGCAGCCAAAAAGGCAAAGACAATTTTTGGTTGTATTAAACAGAGGCATAGAATCAAAATCACAAAAGTATTAGTTCCGCTTTATAAAGCCTTAGTAAGGCCACACCTGGAATACTGCATTCAGGTTTGGTCACCATACTACAAAAAAGATGTTGAGACTTTGGGAAAAGTGCAGAGAGCAGCAATTAAAATGATTAAGGGCCTGGAGATAAAAACATATGAAGAATAGTTGCAGGATTTGGGTTTGGCTGGTCTAGAGAAAAGGATTAGGGGGGACATGATAGCAATATTCCAATATTTGAGGGGCTGCCACAAAGAAGAGGGGAGGTGTCAATTTATTTTCCAAAGCCCCAGAAAGAAAGACAAGAAACACTGGTTGGGAACTAATCAAAGATAAAATCAACTGGAATTAAGGAGAAATTTCCTAATAGTGAGGACAATTGATCAGTGGAACAGTTTCTCTCCAGAAGTTGTTCTAGAGGTTTATAAGAAGAGACTGGACAGTCACTTGTCTGGAATAATATAGGATCTCCTGCTTGAGCAGGGGGCTGGACTAGAAGACCTCCAAGGTCGCTTCCAGCTCTATTCTGATTCTGATTTTATCCAGATCCCATGATTGTTACTTTCTATTTGTGTTCTTCGCAGTGTCCATTCCACCCCTTGTTAAAAAAAAAAAAAAGTCACCAGATGTTTGGGACCACAGCTGCCTGAATCATCAATCATAAGATAAGGAGAGTGTCTATAGAGTGTCTTGGTAGGTCTAGCTTTGAGATAACATGCCGTCCATGGCTTTTGTCTTCTAGGAGAAAGAGAAGAAGTACATGCTGCCGGTGGACAACTTGAAGGTGCGAGACATTGAGAAAAGCTTCATGTCCAGCAAGCACATCTTTGCCCTCTTCAATACGGAGCAAAGGTAGGATCTTCTTCTGGACCAGCTCAAGAGGATGACCTCAGCAAGTAGGCAAGTCTACAAAATGTTTCGCCTTCTTTCCTTCCCCACCACCCAGGAATGTTTACAAAGATTACCGTCAACTGGAGCTGGCATGTGAAACCCAGGAGGAGGTAGATAGTTGGAAGGCGTCCTTCCTGCGGGCTGGAGTTTACCCAGAACGTGTTGCGGTGAGTTGAGGAGCAGTGGAAAATGAAACATGAGCAGGATTGAAAGTTGGAAATCGAACCACCTCACTGAGACTTAGTTCTGCGTTTGTTTAGATCACCAATTTGGGTGAAAATCAAGAAGAGGAGGAAGAATTCTAAACTTCTTCCCTTCCCCTATTTTAAACAGAAGTAGTGTTCTTTTCAGGATGCAATGCGTGGTGGAGAAGTCTAATTTTATCGAGTTAGGGCCCTCTTGGTTAAAATTGGGAGCATCCACAGCAGGGGTGTAAAGGAGTGTAAAGGGATGCGGTGGCTCAGTGGCTAAGACGCTGAGCTTGTCCACCAGAAAGGTCAGCAATTTGGTGATTCGAATCCCTAGCACCACATCACGGAGTGAGCTCCCGTTACTTGTCCCAGCTTCTGCCACCCGCAGTTCAAAAGCATGTTAAAAAAAAAAAAATGTAAGTAGAAAAATAGGGACCACCTTTGGTGGGAAGGGAACAGCATTCCATGCACCTTTGGCATTTAGTCCTGCTGGCCACATGACCACGGAGGCGTCTTCGCACAGCGCTGGCTCTTCGGCTTTGTAACGGAGTTAAGCACTGCCCCCAGAGCCGAAAACGACTGGCACGTAGGTGCGAGGGGAACCTTTACCTTTACCTTACAGCAGGGGTGTCCAACCTTGGGGATTTGAAGACTTGTGGACTTCCACTCCCAGAATCCCTCAGCTAGCTGGCTGGCTGGGGAATTCTGGGAGTTGAAGTCCACAAATCTTCAAACTCCCAAGGTTGGACATTCCTGAGCTGCAGCATCCCCCAGGAGGAGAAGCCAGGGAATGATAACATGAAATAGACTCTTGCAAACATCTTTTTCCAAGATTTTTTGTAAATGCGCAGAGGAGGCCAGAAAGGGAAGAGATCCCAATATGATCCGAACTGGTGGGCTGCCATGTTGAATGGTTCACCAGAAGGACAATGGCGCCATCTGTTGGCAAGGCTCTGGAACAACAGCACCTTCATTGGCTCCGCCATACATTGTGTTCTGTTAAGATTTCAGTTTTCAACCAATTTTCTGTTGTCTCTTTTTGTTTTTTATTTTTCTTCCTTTGCACTCCCCATCCAAGTGTTATATTTTATGGGTGCTAATCCCTCGAGTTTCGTCCTCTTGCCATTCAATCCTGCACCAATGCTGAGAAAAAATGGCTTTGCTGGCAAATCACTTGTTTTCAGAAATGATGCTTACGATTGGCAGATCGGTGACGTGTTAGCAAATCATTCTCAGGGCTTAAAGGTCACTGAAATACATTTTTTCCCCATAAGGATCCATCTCCAACCTCATTCCGAAAGTCTTTCGATGTTGCCCTTAAGCCAATTTTATTTTAAATTGGTTGCCTTTTGACTTTGTGTAAAGATCCCGTTCCAATTATATCCATGAATACACTGAATACTTAGCCAGGAAATATACCTACCTTCTTTTTTAAAAATCACATTTTTTTCTTCTTTTTTTTTTTTGTGTGTGTGTGCTCAAACTGGCCTCACAGGACAAAGATAAAGTAAGTGATGGACCCTTCTTTTCCTGTGCCATTTTCCTTTGAATTATACTTTTTTTCATTGGACACATTTTTAAACTCCTTTTTTTCTTTAATTTAAACTTTTATCCCTATATTCTAAGAGAAACTTTGTCCTTCACCTTTTCTTCTCTCCAATTCATACTATGTTGCCTGCTTGGTTTTGTTTCTTATCCTTTCTAGAATGTTCCTTTCTGCCTGTTTTCATCTTCTCTGGAACATTCATAAGCTATATCAGAAAGAAAAAAACACATAATTTTTTATTTTCTCATTGATACATATATATATATATATATATTTGTTTTTTTAAGTTATCGCAGGTACTTACATGTGTGCTATTCAGCTTCCTTCGGGTATTATCCCACGTCATTGTAGTGCTTTTAAAGTTGTAGCAACGTTTCGGCAGAATCTCATCTGCCATCATCAGGTTTCTGTATTGTGTTCGTCTGTTCGTCTGTCAGGTGATAGCCTGACTCACAGACAAACTCAATGCAGAAGCCTGATGATGGCAGATGAGATTCTGCTGAAACGTTGCCACAACTTTAAAAGCACAACTATGATGACGTGGGAAAATAACCGAACAAAGCTGAATACCAGACATGTAAATACCCGCGAAAACTTAAGAAAACAAATATATATATATATATATACTGTATATAATATTTAGTTTTCCAATCATTAGTCCCCAGGGCCTGCCAGGTATGTACATTTTGATGTAAATTATCATAGGTTTAGAGATTAAATGCAAACACCATGGAATTGAGGGATTGAGTCACAATTGCACATCAAATTGCAATGTGGATTTTACCCATCACACTTAAACTTGGTTCTGAATTGGTTTTCTGGTTTTCAAATCAACACCAAAACCCAAATATTCTCGACCTGAATTGGATTTTGCAGACGTTGGATGCAGAAGTGTTTTAGAGAGCTCCAATGTAAGCAGGTAATGATGGTGATCAGATAAAACTGATCAATCTGATAAAACTTGTCCTTCTACAAAATCAAGTTTCATATCTCGGGAGAACAAGTCTCCATTTTCTTCCATAAATTATTTAGATAAGCTGCATGGGAAGATGATGGTTCTGCAAAGCAAGGGGCAACGAAGGTCCAGATTAAGCCTTGGATCTGATACTAACCTCCGAATGAAGCTTGTTATCTAGAAGTTCAGAGAAGCATCAGAGAAGCTCCATGGAAAGTTGGAGGTGGTAGGTTTTAAAACGTGGACCTCTTTGGCTTTTGATGGTTAATGGCTTGCTTTATCTCCCCATCGATCTTCTGCAGTCTGGGGAGTCAGAAGAGAATGGCTCGGACAGCTTAATGCATTCAATGGATCCCCAGCTGGAGAGGCAAGTGGAAACGATCCGGAACCTTGTTGATTCCTACATGGCCATCGTCAACAAAACCATCCGTGATCTGATGCCCAAGACAATCATGCACCTTATGATAAACAATGTATGTATGACACACCAGATGATGTATATGAATTGTATGGTGTTTTATGGGTGGTCTAGAGCCATCTCTTGAGTTCAAAGCAGAAGGTTCTGGAGTAGCATGTTGATTGACAGAAAACAAAGTCAACTGTTGGCTTTGGGGTTCCCAACAGACTAGTCTAGTGGAGAAAAGGACCAGGGGAAACATGATACCAGAGTTTGAAGAGCTGCCACAGAAAGGGTCAAGCTATTTTCCAAAGTACCTGAAGGCCAGACAAGGAATAATGGATGGAAACTGATCAAGGAGAGATTCAACTAGAAATATGGAGGAATTTTCTGAAGGGGAGAATAATCAACCCTTGGAACAGAAGTTGCCTTTGGAAGTTGTGGGAGCTTCACCACTGGAGGCTTTCAAGAGGAGACTGGACTGCCATCTGTCAGAAATGGTGTAGGGTCTCCTGCCTGGGCAGGGGGGTTGGACTAGATGACTTAGAAGGTCCCTTCCAACTCTGTTAATCTGACATGGGGAGTGAGGAAAACTGATGATGAAGGAACAGGCAAATAAGAATATATTATCTCATGATCCAACAGAGCCTAGAAGATTGGCAGAAAAAAAAAGAGACATGATGGAATGGGGTTGGAGAGAACTTAGTCCTGGCTAGGAGATATGATGAAAGACCTCTCTATCAGCCTACTTTAAATCACAAAGATGTTCTTGTGTAGGGAGGATTGTTACTGCATTGGTTTCCTTTACTCATTGGTTTAAAGCTTTTGTAGCTACTCAACCTTTCAATCTAAGACACACGCACACACACAAAGCGAAGCCAAAAGCCAGCTTCGTGGACTTGTTCTCAAAGTTCTATTGATGACAAAGTGTGATCAAGTCTCAGATTTAAATCAGGAGTGGGCAGAGTGGGAATCCAGAACTCCAATAATTTTTCTCTGGGTAGGGATCACGAGCGGTCACCAGAGGTGATCATCAAAGGGAATGATAAGATAATTCAGATGGTTGGATGAAGGAAACCAGTCAATCCCACCATCACCATCTAAGGTTCCTGGGTGAGTTGGGGCCATCAACAATCTCTTGGAGTGATTATTTTGAGATGTTGGAAGTAGAGAGAAGATACGCCTAGAGAAAAAGTAAGCGATGACATTAACCTAAAAGAAGGAACCGTCGTAGAGCTGTACAGATGAATAGAATAGAATTCTCTATTGGCCAGGTGTGATTGGACACACAAGGAATTTGGTTTTTGTGCATATGCTCTCAGTGTACATAAAAAGAAAAGATACATTCATCAAGAATCATCAGATAGGACACTTAGTGATAGCCATCGGTTACTATATAAGCAATCAAATCATACTCGGTAACAAAACAATATAAACCGTAGAGATACAAACAGCAAGGTTATAGTCATAAGTGGGAGGAGATAGGTAATAGGAAGTATGAGAATAGTAGCAATACAGTCTTAGTAAATAGTTTGACAGTGTTGTAGGAATCCGTTGTTTAGCAGAATGATGGCGGGGGGAGGGGAACTGTCTTTGTGTCTAGTTGTTCGGGTGTGCAGTGCTCTATAGCATTATTTTGAGGGTAGAAGTTGAAACAATTTATGTCCAAGATGTGAGGGGTCCGTAGATGTTTTCATTGCCTTCTTTTGGACTCGTGCAGTAGACGGGCCCTCCATGGAAGGCAGGTTGGTAGCAATTGTTTTTTTTTTCTGTAGTCCTAATTATTCATTGAAGGGACACGATGGCTCAGTGGCTAAGACGCTGAGCTTGTCAATCAGGAAGGCCGGCAATTCAAGCAGTTCAAATCCCGAGTGCCGTGTCATGGAGCGAGCTACCGCTACTTGCCCCAGCTTCTGCCAACCTAGAAGTTCGAAAGCATGTAAAAATGCAAGTAGAAAAGTAGTGACTAATTTGGTGGGAAGGTAACAGCGTTCTGTGCGCCTTTGGTGTTTAGTTGTGCCGGCCACATGACCACGGAGACGTCTTCGGACAGCGCTGGCTCTTTGGCTTTGTAACGAAGATGAGCACCGTCCCCCTAGAGTTGGAAACGACTAGCACGGATGTGCGAGGGGAACCTTTACCTTTGTCTAATTACCCACTGAAGTCTGTGTCTGTCCTGTTGGGTTGCAGAGCCAAACCAGACAGTTACAGAGGTGCAGATGACAGACTCAATCATTCCTCTGTAGAACCAAATCAGCAGTTGACACAGACCATGACCTCTGTCTTCTGTCTCTTCCCTGGTAGACCAAGGAGTTCATCCACTCCGAGCTCCTCGCCAACCTCTACTCCTGCGGTGACCAGAACACCCTCATGGAGGAGTCGGCCGAACAAGCCCAGCATCGCGACGAGATGCTGCGCATGTACCACGCCCTGAGAGAGGCCCTGAACATCATCGGGGACATCAACACCACAACCATTAGCACCCCACTGCCTCCGCCGGTGGACGACTCTTGGCTGCAGGTGCAGAACATACCGTCCGGACGCAGGTACCCGAGGCGCAGGGGGGAGGCCCCGCTGACCTTCCTGGCGCCTCTGCTCAGACGGATAGGTGGCCGCAGTGGTGGGACTCAAGTTTTACTCCCGGTTCTGTGGGCATGGCTTGGTAGGCATGGCTTGGTGGGCATGGCAGCGGAAGGTTACTGCAAAATCCCCGTTCCCTCCCCACTCCTGGTGGAAGGATATGTTGCAAAATCCCCATTCCCTCCCCAACCCACTAACCTGCTTTCCAGCTCTGTTCTCCTGTGCAGGGCAACAAAAGGAGACACAGCTGATTAGAGAATAGATGGGGGCGGGGCCAGTTAGAGGTGGCATTGGGCCAGTTCTCCAAACTCTTTTCCAGCTTGGCCACCTTAGAAGAAGACCATGTTGTCTTCCTGCCTTTTTCTGATAGGAGTCCATTTGAATCCTTCATCCTTCAGAGTGGGTCTTTCCTTGGCCATTTCACAGGAGCTTACAGATTGCTGGAAAAATTGTTCACCAAGTGTGAGAATTGGAGAGCCCACTGGGAGGCCCCATTACAGACAATCCTTGGCTTACAACGGGTTTGCTTGGTGACTGGGGAAAAAAGGGACCCTGCACTGTTTTTCACACTTATGACCACCGTGGCGTCCACCACGGTTATGTGATCGAAATTCAGCCGCTTGGCAACCGACTCCTATTTAGGACGGATGGCAGCGTTCCGGGGTGTGTCAGCTTTGGAAGCCATATTGAGACCAGATGCTCCCATGCTGCCACATTTTCAACCTGGGAAAATGGGAGGGGGGAATTTCTTGGAGTGTATGGTTAGACATAATAACATTCTTTTTCTAATTCAAGGTCATGTTATTTTGCACATAAGTGAGGGGAAGTCTCAAGTTGGGACAGATGGTGATTGGGGTATGTGATGCGATGATGGGTGCAGGGGATGGATTTGTAGTTTTTTACTTATTGCAAGGAAACCCAGGACTTTCAGATTTGGGATTCCCCAGTTGTGCCAGTTTACTATCCAATTAAAAAATTTGAGAAGATGTCTGTCTCAGAGTTATTTGTTGGAGTGGAGGTTTTGTAGAATGGTGACATTATTCCGAATCCCCTGTTGGAACTACATACACTCCAAGAAATTCCCCTCTCATTTTCCCAGGCTCAAAACCTGGCAGTGTGGCTGTCTCAATATGGCTTCCAAAACTGACAGTGTGTCTGTATGTGTGTCACATCCAATCCCCTTTTTTCAACCTTCTGAGAAGTAAAGTAGAAGCCAGGTTGACTTCATGATTCATCGACTGCAGGGATTTCACTCAGCAACTGCAGCAAGAAAAGGTGGTAAAATGGGGTAAAACTCACTTAACGGAAATTGGGGGCTCAATTGTGGTTGTTAGTCTGGGATAGCCTGTATGTAAATGCCATATCCAAGCTCATATATGGGTGGACAGGATTTAATTTGGCTTTTTTGGGCGACCAACGGTGGCAAACAAGAAGGAACCATTGCACCAGCAGACGCAAATACAGGTAGTCCTCGACTTACAACCACAAACTTCTGTTGTTAAGTGAGATGTTCATTTGGCCCCGTGGTACAAGCTTTCTTTGCCACCGTCCTTAAGTTAGTCACTGCAGCTGGTTGGCGAGTAACCTGGCTGGGAAGCGAATCTGGATTCTGTTGCTGAGTGAGACATTTTTTATGCAAGTTTTGCCACCCATTTTGCGACCTCTCTTGAAACAGTTATTAAGAGAATTCCTGTAGTTGTTAAAATTATTAACCCATTTGTTAAGCGAATCTGGCTTCCTCGTTGTTGGGAGGTTACAAAGAGGAGGATCGTGGAACTCCCGGGGACGCTGCAACTGTCACAAATACGAATCAACTGCCAAACATCTCAACTGTGATGACGGGAGGCTGCAGTGGTCATCAGTGTGAAAAACAGTCATAAGTATAAGTCATCTTTTTCGAACCGTTGCAAGTTGAGGACCACCCGTTCCCGGAATCCAACCGCCTTCATCTCTCTTGAATGCTCTTTGGGGTGTCTCCGCTAAGGACCCCTCCAGTTGACCCGTTCTCTCCCTTGGCAGGTCTCCCACCTCCAGCCCCACGCCGCAGAGAAGAGCACCGGCAGTCCCTCCCACCAGACCTGGATCGCGGGGACCAGCTCCTGGACCTCCGCCTGCTGGTGGACCCAGCCTCGGTGGTGCTCCCCCTGTGCCTTCCAGGCCGGGGGCCTCTCCTGATCCTTTTGGGCCACCCCCGCAAGTCCCCTCACGGCCCAACCGCGCACCTCCAGGGGTCCCAAGGTAGGTGAGACCAGGCCACACACGATAGGCAGTGGAACTCAAACCGACTTTATTTCCAGGAGTTTTAGAACAGGCGTCCTTTAACCAAATTGGTGTGTTGCATCACTTGTAAACAACGGGGCCAATGCTTGCTGTCCTGGGCACTTGTAGGATTCTTTAGGAAGTGGGTGAGTAGGTATTTCATGCCCCCTTTGTGTTGTTGAATGTCAAAAGGATTTCTCATTTGGCCCAGCCTCCGCAGAAGCAGGAAGTAAGACTCCCCACAAAAAAAACCCAACCCTTCTTTATTTACAACAACAAACATGAACCAAAGGGAACAGAAAACTTTTAATGATTCTTATGCCAAGAATCACAGATAAGAAATATTTCACAACAGAAGAGTCTTCAAATACCAACTTAAGATACTGTAATGTCCACGAGGCTGAGTTTCAAAACGTCTTTGCTTCATGCAAAGAATGTCGGATTCACAGCTGGGTTTTATCTACTTGAAGGAGGGACCATTACCTTGTAGCCTTACTCCTGAATCGCCTGTGCTGCTGCAGCTGCTCTTTCCGAGCAGCCCTGTGTGCACTTGGCACAGGTTCCTTGGGAACCTCATCGCTGCTGCCAGCCCCCACAATCCAGTCCCTCATGGTCCTGGCTCCTCATCTGAGTCCTCACTCTCCTCAGCCGTCCCCATCTGCTGCCAGCTAACCACAACAATAGCTGCATTCACCAACAGAAAGTCCAGGCAAGAGTCCTGCAAGAAGTTAACTGAAACAATAATCCATATCAGCTCATTATGATAAATGCAAGGTTTCTAGCTCCCAGTCAGGAGACTGCAAACTAAGTCAGTTCACACAGAGAAATAGACAAACCTCAGTTCTGGCAAGGCAGTCTTTGTTGCACAAAAACACACAAGGAGCAAACTTCCCAGAAATGCGAACAGTTGTCTGTGACAATGAAACCACTCTCTTTTCCTCCTATTTATTCCCTAGCCAGGGAAGGGCCAGTCAGCGTCCACATTTGTTTTGTTTCCTGAGCCTAGCTCATTGTCCTCTGTTGTTCACCTCTCCTATCTGTTCTGCGCATACGTGCATCTGGAACAGGCCCCAGCTGTTCCTCCTCCTCACTCAACTCTGACTCCAAAGGCAGTTGCCTCTCTGGTGGCTGGGAAATGCTGGACGACCCTGGCTCTATCTCTGTGTTCAATGCTGAACATCCATCAGAGCCTTCTCCAGGTTCCAGAGCTGGCCCAAGTTCTTCCCCAATCTCCGAATCTGTGGCGGGCCACAAATTTTGTGGCGGGCCACAAAAAACTGTCAGGTTTTAAGCAGAAGGCAGAATCTAAAGTGGGATGATCTCATCTTCAGATGAGATCCACCCTTTCTTCTTGGGGAAAATCTTGCAAACTTTCACCTGGAAAAACACAAAAGCCAAAGATATACACACACATACACAAAGCCAAATATGTTATTGTACAATGAAGTGTCGAAGAATTCTGTCCTGCAAAACAGGAATGGCCTTGTATTACCGCGACATGTTTCTTTGTGGGAACAGCCCTCAGTTTGTAGTCTTGGGGTACAGATGTCCTGCTGAATTAAAATAGTAATCCAATTCCAGGGAATCAGGCACATTTAAGAGAAGTCAATTGTTCTGGATCCAGTGGCAACTAGGCCTCTTTGCAGTGGGATTTTTGCCTTGATATGCATCAAATTGTTTTTGGTTTGCTGTTCAGTTGAACTATACCGAGATGAAGCAGAGTTTTGTAAAGCAATATCTGTGTAACGGGTATACATTTTGTTTTGCACTTTTGATAATTTGGTTGCAAAGAAAAACTCCTAGAGGTAAGTGCAGAATTCAACGTTTCCTGGTTCTCGAGGAGGAAAATTCCATACCTCCTGCTTATTTCTCATAGTTAGCCATGGATTCTCCAGAATTTGTAAACACTTCTGATGCTTGTGTGATTTTAGAAAAGTCAAGAGAACGAGGGCACGGCCTCAAACGTCCAATTTTTCTGTTTCCCTTTTCCTCTTTGCCCTCGTTTACACAGTTTTGGGTTATCTCAGGAGGCACATCTTTCTGATTGCTGCTTCTTTGATCAGCTGTATGAAGACTAGAGGGAGTCCTTGTTTAGCGACCAGTGTTGGGACTGGCAATGAAGCAGGCACCAAGTTGGAACCCAACTGCTCTTGTCACCTTATTTCAGTTTCCTTTGCTCCGTAAATGCGAGGGATGGCAATGGGTTACTTTTTCACCATCGTTGTAACTGATCGGGGGCTAGCTTTGCTTTCAACTTTAAATGTAACACTCCTGCTGGCTTTGCAAAGGTAGGAAAACTTGGGAATGTTTATATATATACTCAAATCTTAGGCTACCTGAGGCTTTGCCTGATGTTCCGTAGCACAGAAGGGGATGACTTAGAAATGGAACAAGATGCTGGTTTATGCTGAACAAGCTGCGTTGTGTTGGGCTAATGGTTGTTTCAACCCACAGCATTCCCATTTAGTGCCTTGTTTTTCCAGATGCCTAGAGGATTATTCTGTTCCTTTCTTCTTTTGCTTTGTCCGTCTCTCTGGTTGTTTGCATGTCCTGCTACTTTTGTGCAAGCTTTGTTTTGATTTTTCCTCCATCTCACCTCATTTTCTGGTTCCTTTTTTTTTCTTTCCTTTCTTGTGGACAATCCTTTATTTCCATTTGGGCTGAATTTCAGTGTCCGTCCTCTCCAGGGTCTGTTTCCATTCTCTTCCTCAATTTCTCCATTTTCCATCCCTTCATTCAGATTATATATTCTATATACAGGCAGGAGACTTCAGAGGGGCTGAAATCAATGGGGGTGAAATCAATTCCCTTCAGGCACTAAACCAACTGCCCCATTCCATAGCCCACCATGAAAGTTTGGGTCACATGTCAGAAGTTGCCGTTAACTTGATCCTCATCTCCCCAAATTCTCCCATGTGCCATGAAAGAAATGTAAGGGGATCACTCTGTCGTTCCTGTTCCTCATTTGGGCTCGAGAGATGTTCTGGAACCTCTACATTCCAGCTATTATGGAAAAAGAATTTGCAGGTCCCCTCCCATATTTGCAGGATTTGGGCTGGGCTAGTCTAGAGAAAAGAAGAACTAGGGGTGACTTGATAGCAGTCTTCCAGTATTTGAGGGGCTGCCCCAAAGAAGAGGGGGACAAATTATTCTCCAAAGCACCAGAAGGCAGGACAAGAAACAATGGATGGTAACTAATCAAGGAGAGAAGCAACCTGGAATTGAGGAGAAACTTCCTAACAGGGAGGACAATCAACCGGTGGAACAGCTTTGCCTTTAGACGTTGTGGGTGCTCCATCACTGGAGGTTTTTAAGAAGAGATTGGACAGTCACTTGTCTGAAATGACATAGGATCTCCTGCTTGAGTAGGGGGCTGGACTAGAAGACCTCCAAGATGCATTCCAGCTTTGTGCTGATTTTTTTTTTTTGTCCAAATGGTCAAATCACTCCTTGTAAGATATGTAGAACAACCTTCAAGAGGTAATTGTATTGCAGCTGGTCATCACGAGATTAAACATTTCACCAAAGTAGGGCATTCCATGAGAAGTAGAGTCAGGTCCATCAGCTTTCCTCAGATGGAAGTCCTTCAGTAGAGGTTGTGGCCTACTCTATCTCACAAGGGATCTACTAAAAGAAATTCACCTTTAAGATTTATCTCCCAAATCAAGTAGGAGCAGAATCTCTCTCTCTCTCTCTCTCATCCTCCTCCATTACTAGTGTAATTCCTTTCCTACATGGCGTCCCTTCACCACCATAACCCAACATCTGAGATGGCACACCAAGGCTCCTTAGGCCATCTCTTGTATATAGAATAAGTTGGTTCACCCTTGCCAGATGGCCTTGTCCTCTTGCTAGGAGTCCACCATCTTCATTTTTGTCATTGTTTGTCCTTCTTTCTCTCCCCTCGCTTCTTTTTCTTCCCTTTGTGGGAGGAAAAAAATTGGAGCCCGGAGTGGGATTGAGAAGAAGCACATCAACCTTTGCAGTGTGTTTGTGTGTGAATCTGTCTGTATCCAGAAGGATCCTTCTGCCTTCCTGTTTTGGAAGACTTGGGATGAGTATTTTGAAGGTCTGCCCTCACATGCCCCAGGGTAGACCTCCTCCCCTGCCTACACAATCAAGACCCTCAAAGCACATTGGGTTATGTGAGCTGTCACCCCAATGCCGAGCTGACACCAAACTGGGGGTCACAGCAAGAGACATCACTTTCTTGACTATGATGAGGCCGTTGTCAAGCAGAGTTGTGGTGTGCAGTGTGTGCATTTACCTCAGTCCAACCCACTGCTGATTGCCTCTTTTTGGCCTGAGTGTGCACTGTTGACGTGCTCCCAGAGAGTGTGAGTCCCAACAACTGCGTGGAACCCATTGTCTCTGTGTCCGCTGCGCAGTGGTTCATAGCCATGTCTTCTGACTGCCACCTGCTTTGTCTTCTCTGTGCGCTTGGGGCAAGTGCCAGCATGGGTCTCACCTCGCTTCTCACCGGCCTCTGTGTGGGGGTACACAAGTCCCTGCATTTTTCTCCAAGCTGTCCACCCTTCTGCCTTTGTGTCTGAACTGCCCTGTTGCTCTCATGTTGTCTTTTCAGAATCACTATCACTGATCCTTGAGGACTGGCAGAAACCGGTACGTTCTTCGCTGTGTTCACCCCGGCCTCCGCTGATGCACGAGTCGGTGTGGTTAAACTTTCTGTCTCCTCGTCCCATTTCCTTTCCATCTTGCCCCACCCCCTTTGCCCTTGTGCCACTCGCCTCTCCTAGAGCAGCATGGGGGTCTGTAGGGGATAGCCTTGCTTTCTCCACTCAGCCTGCAAACCTCTTGGCTGTTGGGAGGACTGAGGAAATCTTCAGCAGCACAAAGACATCGTTTGTAGGAAGAAGAAAAAGAACCATGGTAGTGTACCTATTAGATCCCACAAAACTGGGCAGTGGGACAGAGAAGAGATAGACATGGGTGATGTCCCCATTTTTGATCCACCCATTGTTGTCTCAGCCTGGAGTATTGCTTTCTGGGGTTCCAATTGTAAAACTACAACTTCCTGGTGTGTACTCTGTTTATTTAAAGCCTTTCCCAGCATTCATCTCCTAATGTGCACCCAGACTGCAGTAGAGTAGCAATGTTAGGTTATGTATGTTTTAGTGACATTTGTGGAAGACCATTCCTTCGATTGCACTCTAGGGCAGTTTGGGTCTCAACTTCTATTTTTAAGGATGAAGAGCCATCATCTCAGCATTTGAAGGACTGAGGCAGAACTTTAGAACCATAACATCCTTTGCTGTTCTTGTGTATCTTCTCATCACTAAAACGCTGAAGTTTGTCATGTCTTCAGCATCAAGTCCATGTTTGTCAGTGGTGTGGCAATGTTACATAGAACAAGAAGGTGGCCAGTTGAATCCTACCAACTCTAGGGTTTGCAGATGGCAATGTGATATTTCCCTAACAGAAGTGTCATCTGTTATAAGGGTTCAATGCTAGCTTAGCTTTCCCAACTCAGGTGCTGTCCAGTTACATATCCCATCATCCCTATTCATCACACACAAGACAATGCATCTAATGACAGTTCCCGTCATGAGTTTTCTTCTGACATCTCCTATACCCAACTTCATTTTCTCTACTGTAGAGCCTGCCCCAACTCTGTATTTATTTATTTTTTCTGCATAGCCTTCCGGACAACCCATCCTAACACCCTCAAAAGTTTCAGGCACTTACTCCACCGTTCTCACTTAATTTGAGGGAAAGAATAACAGATGGTGGGAAAAACTTTGAATAGATTTCATAAATTTATGTGAATTTAAGGTAGGACAGTTGCAAGATTCTGATCTTTGAGAAAGTTTCTCTTTTGTAATGTGGTTTGTTGATGCTGGGAATCCCACCTTTGCTGCAGCTTTTCCCTCTCAAAAGTCCCAACAATCAACACTGCAGTTAAGAAACAGAATTATTCCAGATTATTAATGAATTTCAGCTCCTAACATGCCCTGTTATCTGTTTGACTAGCTGGAGCCTCTAAGAACCATAGCCCATCAACATTTGGAAGAACATAAGCTCCTCCTTTCTACAAACTGGAGGTCCAAAGCATTGAAAAATGAATATGGACAGCCAACCAACAGTTGTAGCATTGGCAGCCAAGGTCAACATTTATGACCAGCATAAATGTTATGCATCAAGATTATTCATCTATTTCTGCTCAGGGTTGCATGAACGTGTTCCTCTACTGGACATTTTCAGATTGCCAAGTCCCTGCCCAATCTTTGTGTGTGAGAGTGTGTGTGCCTGGAATGTCTATGTGCCAAAAGAAAAATAAATAAGAGAAGGGATTTATCCAGATTATCCTCCCCACCTCCCATCTTCCCCAATATTAACACACTTGCTTCCTTTTAAACTGGATAAGGAATACCATGGCATAAACCTGCATTTGCTGTTGATGTTCTTTCTAATTAGTTCTTGAAAAACAGAGAGAGAAGAGAGAGAGAGAGAGAGATTGGATAAGGAAGCAGTGGGCTTGGAATGCAATAAGAAAACCCTTCATAGAACTTCTGATAAAGTACTTTTTAAGAGGCCCAATCCGTATCAGGTGCACTCCAGACTTTAATGGAGGCATGAGATTTTGTGTGTTTAAAAAAAAAGAGTGAGGCCAATGGTATATGGTTGGGCACATTAATCTCCAATGTATCTCATTCCACCATCCAGAACTGTGGTTAGATCCTTCCTTATCCTACATCAGAGGCTTATAGCTCAACTGGCAACATGACAACCCACCAATAGGTGAAAGTTGGCCTTTCTTCTAAAGGGTCTTTTTGACTTCGTGGCTTCTGGTCCATCCAATTCAATTCAGGCATGGCTACTCAGTTTTGGTTGGACTACTTACAAGAGCTGGTGTTTCTGAAGAAGCTCCGCTGTGGTCCTTTTGGGACCTATTGTTAAAAAAACCACCAAAGATTGTGGGAAGCCCTGAGAAAATCAGTTAGAGGTGACTTGGAAAAGGCCACGTGGTCACTTCTATAAGTCCACAGAGTGGCATTGGAAGAAGTAGCTGATAGAATAAGTTCACGTTTAATCCATTTGTCATCTTCCAAAGTAAATTGAGGTTGATGGACCAGAAATGCCCATGAAGGCCACAACATCCAGCCAACCTTGGCTGATCTTGGAAGACCAAGGTTGTACCCTAGGCTGGGAAGTTGAAAAACACACCAGAAGACCTCTTCATATTGCACCTATGAAAATTACATGGTCATAGCCATGAAGTTCTTGCAACTTCAGGAAATTGGTGACAGAGGCACTTTGTTAATCAAGATGGCCTTGGAAGCCTTCAGAGATGGAGGTCAAGGCTTGTTCAGACAGACAGCCTCAACTTTCTTCCATAATTCTTTCTAAAATATGCTTAGTTTGGATTTTCCAACATTACACGCTGAATCCAGTCCTTCAGTGAATCCAGTCAAGTTGTACTTGAGTTGAAAGCATAATTGGTGGTTGCTTCTCCCTCCAAGAAAGATCTCACCCCATTCATGCCCTTGGAGTGGTCCTCACAGCTCAGAAGGCTGGAAGACGGTGTGGGGAATCCCATGAGGGGCTAAGTGAATGGGTGAAGCTCCTAGAGGGTGCAGACTAGCAATCAGGTTGATGACTAGCTGTCAACTTCAGAAACAGGCCTTCACAGAGGTTACCTCCATCTCAAATAACATTTTTCTTCATGTGCTTGGACAAACAGCATCGCCATTGTTGTGCTTCATGCTTCTCAACAGCCATCTAGGGGCCAGGACCACCATCCAGTGGTGGGGCCTTGGAAATCCTGGATGGATTCCATCTAGAAGACCAACCACCGGATTCCATCCAATGGTCACTAGAATGTCCTCTCTTTAATCAGCAATTTGGATGCGAAAAGGGGGTTAAAATGAGTGGCTGCCGTCAGGGACATGGACACAATATCTGTGGTCCTGGCCAAGATGAGGTGGTGAGAAGCATGACCAATTGCAGTTGGCCACCATGCTAATCTCCGTCTGTGTGTTTCTCTTCTTGCTTTCTTTTTATCTCTTCTGCCTTCACAGCCGGAAGGGCCCTTCTTCACCTACACGAGCCACATTAATCCGACCAGCTGAATCTTCCCTCTTAGATTTATAACCCAAGGCCTGTAGACAGCTGGTGACAAGCCCATGTCCCCTGCCTGGGTTTCCCTCTACTCTACCAACCCAGCATCCCCTCGGCTCTTCTGCCCCTTCCTCCATGTGGTTTAAAAAAAAAAACATGCTCGTTTAGTGAACTGAGCCCTTTGTCTACTAGTGTGCGTCCGTATTGCTTGTGAGCCTAGAGTAGTCCTCCTAGTCAAAGGGCGTGAATCATGGATGCCGTGAGTTCTCTGCGGCGCAGACTTATAGAAGCATCCGTGCCTCGACATACCCAACTCATCTTGGGTTCGGTGTCCTCCCTGCCTGGGTCAGATGTAGCCCTTAATCCGTAGCAACGTAGCCCATTTTGTCCCCTTTACTGTAGTAGAGACAGAAACCCATGGTCTTGTAATGGAAACTCTTTTGAGAAGGATCACACTCAGCGAGAGAACCTGGACTGGAATGCTTTCATGTTCTTGAGAAGTGGAATTGAATTCAAGGTGCAGCCACGGGGGCCCGATGTGGGGCTGATCCCCCTTTTTTTCAAGCAGGGCCAACTGGTTTGGTGGCCTGGGAGGGCTTCCTGAATGGCGCAGACTTCCAGAGGATTTGATCAGATCGATTGAAACCAACATTCAGAGGTCACCCTCTGTTCTCGGAGAGACCCAACAGGAGACTTGGTGGCTTCAGCTAGTTTTTCTGGCATGATACCTTCCAATCGAGAGACCGAGGTTTGATCTAGTTCCTTCTCAGCCAGAACGGACCAGCTGATATTTTCCAAAAAAGAGAGTTTGCTGTGTAAATGTTTTGAGCTTGGCTTCCGACAAAAAAATCAAAACAAGGACCTCTTCAAACATGTGTTGATGTCTTGAGTATTCTGGTGATTCCATTTAGTTCCTTGCATGCAGGATGTACGTATTTCATTATCGGGGGGGGGGGGGGGAAAATANGGGGGGGGGGGGGGGGCAGAAAATACACATTTTTATCACCAACTTGGACATCCCTCGGCACCAGTTCTGTGACCTACCTATGTAGGAATAAATGTGGAAAAAAACAAAAATCTCCCACTTTCCTCCTTCTAAAAGCCACAATTTAAGTCCAACCCCATTTCCAATTTATGTTCCTTGATCCGAGCAGTTTGAGTTGAGTTTTGATGTCTGTTCCTTTCTGTATTTTAACTGTTTTAATTCTTTTGTTCCTCCCCGTATCCTTCTCCTTTTTCTTCTTTTTGTTCCCCTTGTCTTTCTTCTTTTCTTTAAATTCCAGCCGGCCTAGCAAAGCCAGTCCCTCTCGTCCGGAGAGTCCAAAGGCACCGTTTGACATGTAACTCTGCTCATCCATCCTTTTATCTGCCTCTTAGCTGTTCTGTCCTGGAATGATCGAACGCACATCTTAAAAAAACAAAAAACAAAAAAAATCCCACAGCTTTGTTCTGTCGTAGCTTGTGGCTTGCACATATCAGATACGACGTTAGTGAAACTGTAATTCTTATTTCTTTTTGGTCCTTTTTTTGTCTTTCTTCCTGGTTGCTTAAAAGGAACTTTAAACAAAGCCAATGAGTTATATTGTAGTAATGAAACACATCTTTACTGTTATATAAATATCTATAAATATATACATATATATATAAAGATCGAAATCTATATGGTGTCCAGATGTTTTAAAGCCTTTAAATGCCTCCACTGTTGGATTTTAGCAAATACTCGAGTAGGAAGAATGTGTATTTGTGGGTGTGGGTGTGGGTAACCCACAGGCACGCACCTAATAAAAATGTAATTCAGTTGCTGCAGCTGGGTTATTGCTCCCAAATTGTGGGTGATTTTTTTTTTTTTGCAGTCCTGATAGTACTTGTAATGCCGTGTGTGACCTATCATCTCTTGTTCACTGGCTGAAATAAATTATTTCTGTATAACAGAGAGACGTCATGCTTTCAATAAAATCCTCTCTCGGTTCTTTTGCATGTCATATTTGATGGGGAAAGCCTTCACTGCAGGAATCCAACACATGTTGCTCACTTATTTTATTATTGATTAAATTTCTTTGCCGTCCCTTTCTTGCAACACATTTCGGTGGTCTTTCACACCACATGTGTGTTTGTTCCAGACCAACTTGGTTCATTTTAACAGGGGCTTGTAGGACTTGGGGCATTGTGCAATCGTTACAAAAATTAACTTGGCAACTGGACCAAACATGTTGCGTGAACACAGCCATTAATGGGAGTAGCTTAACTACGACAAGCCAGATTGCAAAATAAAAGTTGCAATGATCTGAGGATCAATCTGAATTAACTCGGGGTCACTTCAGTTCACATTCCCATGGGTTAAACCAAAGTTTCCTTTTTTAGTAGTTCTCATGCCAAAAAATAAGAAGCCAAAATAACACCGGATCCAGTCTTGAGGAAAACAAAACAAAACCCACATCTCACACAGCAGCCAAACACACAACTAAAGTGATTTCACCACCGTAAGTAACACAACCGAAGGAACAGATTGTTCTTTAAAATCTCAAAGTGGGGCCCACACTGAGGGAATGTATGAACACAAACACCACTTTTTTCCACACTTAATTTTTTCTTTTTCTTTTCCTTCAAAAAAAAAAAGGGGGGGGGAAGATACAGGTAGTCCTCGAATTACGACAATTGCGCCTACCATTTCTGTTGTTAAGACAGACATTGGTTCAGTGAGTTTTGCTCCACCTTTCTTGCCGCAGTTAAGTGAATCGCCCTGGTTGATAAATTAGTAACCCCATTGCTAAGTGAATCCGGCTTCCTCGTTGACTTGCTTCTTGAAAGGTGGCAAAAGGGGATCACGTGACTTTGGGACGCTACGACCATCATAAATATGAACCATTTTCCAAAAGTCTGAATTTTGATCCCCAGACCATAGGGATACTGCAACGGCTGTGAAGTGAGAAGACTGATCATAAATCACTTTTTATTCAGCGCCCTTGTAATTTCAAACAGTCACTAAATGATAATGCCCTCCCGGATGAACCCCCCCCCCCCCACGAAGCTTCTGACAGACAGAAGAGCAACATGCAACGTTGATGAAGTGAAACAGATTTATTCAGAAAGATCAATTTTTTTAATAACAGGATATAATTTGTCTCGGCAACAGAACGTGAAAGTTCACTTTGTTTCCTTCCTTTGCTTTACTTTTCCCATTTCCCCCCCCGGAAACCCCACACCTAATAAATATGGAATAATATTCTACAGTAAATCACATTCCTGTCCTGCTTTGCCCCTCCCACATCAACTAAAGTTAATTTCTTATTTTATTTTATTTTTCCAAATATCATACAAGATTACTAGGGTAGTCTTCTGGCAGCCAGAAAAATGCTGCCCGTGGCTTTATTCTCTCTCTTTTTATTATTATTATTATTCAAGGTATGTACAAAATATTACACAGATACAATATGTACACTTGTGCCAACAGCGGCTCGCAAGCCCATTTTCGCCAGCCTTCTGACCTAACACGCACCGAGGGAAGAATTGTAACACTGATGGTGGAAAATTGTCTAGGTTTTATGGGTATTGTCATTTTTTGGTGGTCCAGTTCCTTCTGCTTTACAACCTGGAAAGAGGGTGAGTAGTCTAAGTGTGGTTTTGCTAGAAAATTGGAGCGGAAATTTCTTATGGTTTTCAAACTTCCCTCTGTGCTTTAGGTAGCTCTTTCCTAGCAAGCTGTCCCAGGAGGAAAACTTGTGCAAAACGCAACTTCACTGGTGTCTCTTTCCCGGGAGCAGAAACCTGCACAAAATCTGGACCGCTGCATCGCCTCCTAATCCTTTCTTTCTTTTTGGTTACACATGTGCCGTTGTCCTTCTAAAACGGGATCTTGCGCCATGCACACCAAGTCACCACCAACTTCAACCAAACCACTTCACTGCTTCACACTCTCACAATAAAGTGAATTCTTTGTCTAGCTCCACATGGAGAAGAGAGAAACCGACAACCATCAAAATATATTTAAAAGTATCTAGACGGTTGAAATAAGCTTGGCTCGACCCAGGAGGAAAGAGATTCCGTGCAAGAGAGAAATGGAATCAATTCCCCCAAGTCTATTCCTTTTTCCGAGCTCGCCTTCCGCATCTTTGAAGAATAAATAAAACCCTCCACCTCTTCATGCAAACGTGCGTCCAGTTTTAAAAAAAAATTAAAAAAAATGCAGCTTTTATTCCCCTGCCCGCAAAAACCGTCTGGCTCCAAGTAGACCGGGAGACCCTCCAAACGTGGTAACTGAACTAGGGGATTTGGGACAAGGGGGAAGAGACGGTGTTTCCCTAGAAAGGCAGCCGGCGAACTCTTGGGAAGGGCAAGGCCAGAGGGTGGATAAGGTTTGAAGTGGATTGTGCGAGTTAAAAGGGAGAGGAGGATTTCAGAAGAAGGGCGTAAAATCGGATCTAAAGAAAGCCGAAATAACCGAAGGGGGGAAAAGACACGCAACCGTTGGTAGAGAGAATTAAAATTCGCAGGCTGTGAATGGGAGGAACCAACGGGCGGTTGGGTGGCGTAAAACTCTCGAGCTTTACTGGATGACGGTGTGAATCGCAGCCAGCATGAAAAGCGTGGCCCACCCAGGCCCACCCAAGGCGTGCCCTCGAGGCAGTCTGGCCACCCCACCTGACTCCCCTGGAGCCCTTGATGTCCCTTCCTGGTTAAACCACCAGGAGTTTCACTTCATCGTTTTCGTCCACCCGATAGAAAAAGGGGATG
The DNA here is from genome assembly GCA_004320025.1 of Laticauda laticaudata. Classification (NCBI taxonomy): domain Eukaryota; kingdom Metazoa; phylum Chordata; class Lepidosauria; order Squamata; family Elapidae; genus Laticauda; species Laticauda laticaudata. Next base: position 63,381 of record BHFT01031022.1, read on the forward strand.
CACGGGGTTTCCGAGAGGGGTCCCACCCGATTCTGCGGGTTTTGGATTTCGCGGAGGAGCCGCAGGATCTGCTGAGCCGTGGGGTCCCGAGGAGCGGGCTGGGGGCCCTGGGGGTCACCATGGGATGGGTGGGATTGTGAAGTGACGGCATCCAGTTTGGCCTTGTCCGCCAGGCTCACTTCTCGCAGGTCTGGAAAGCAAAAAATGGGGGGGAGGGGGAGGAAGGAGAGAAACGGGGCTTCAGCACTGGAGTTGACCAGGTAGTCCTTGACTTACTACCCCAGAATTTAAGGTTGGCAAAGGAGACCTCGGTTAAGGGGGTTTTGCCCTGCTTTACGGCCTTTCTCGCCACAGTGGTTGAGCGAATCACTGTGGTTCACGGTTGAAGAGGATGCGGCTTTCCGGTGGTTTCTGATTGTTAGAAGGCCACAAAAGGGGATCATGTGACACCCCTCTGGGACGTTACGACTGTCATAAATGTGAACCAAGGGCCTGAATTTTGATCATGTGACTGCAGGGACACTGCAGTGGTCATTAAGTGTGAAAAACAGTCCTAATTAATTTTTTTCACTGCCTTTTGAACAGTCACTAAACGAACTGTTTAAGTCAAGGATTACCTGTGCACCTTAAAAATTGCATTTCTCAACCTGAACCGCTTTTAAGACGCGTGGACTTCAACTCCCAGAATTCCCCTGCCAGGTAATGATAGAGCGGGAGGAGGAAGGGGTAGGGGACAGGAGCCCAGATATGGGGGCTACAGCAGGGTCTTTACCAGGATGCCCCCTTCAAAGGAATCCTTCCCCCTCCCCAGTTTCCTGCCTCTCACCTGCCACCTTGGAAGCGTTGGGTTCGAAGACGCCATCTGCCTGAGCGCCGGCCTCCCTCTCATGCCCGGGCTGGAGCTCCCCAGCCTGCGTGGCTATCATGTACTTGGTGTACCAATCGTTCCGCTCGCCCACCAAGCGCATCACCAGTTCGTGCAGCTCCAGTAACTTCATCTGCAACCAAAAGAAACAAGGAACCTAAAGGGGGAAATGGAAAAGAGCACGGGGGCTTCCCAGTGCACCATAGGCTTCCTTCGCGGTGTGAGGAAGTCCCCTTTCCCCATTTCCTGCAGCTGAGCTAGGAATGTTAAGAAGCTAGTCCTCATGAGTCTTCGGCTTCACCGTCTATCGTGTTTCTCTTGGCTGAGTCACTCAAAAAGCTACTTGGGGAAGGAACAGGGGGCCTTCATTCTTAGACTAGGAGCAGAAAGACAGCAGCAATACGCACCCACCCACATACGCAACAGTGATACACAGGGACACACACACACAGAGAGAACTGAAAAGGAACTAATTTCTCCCCTAGCAGGCCAGCTCTTCAGAGACTCACAGCCCTCCAGGGGTTACTATTCGTAGCACTGAACTGAGACACCATGCTTTAAATAAGGACCGACGGTCGCAAAAGGAGAGATAGATGCAGTCCAGGTATCGCCCGGGTTGCGCTCGACAGGGTCCAGTCCTGATTGGAATGGCCCGGATTTCATGGATTTTGGCCTGACCTTCATGTCCTCCTTGTCTTGAGCCAGGCGGTTGATGTAGTCTTCTTTTTCCCGGTGGCGCTGTTTGAGAATTGCTCGTTGACTCTGATACAGGGCAATGTATTCACCTGCAGGGTTAGGAGAGACAACCAGGGTGGGAATAAATATACTGAAGCCCAGAGCTGTGGGGTTCCCTTCATCGATTCCAACTCGGGCCAACACTTTTAACAGAATAACAGAGTTGGAGGTCTTCTAGTCCAACCCCTTGCTCAGGCAGACCATTTCTGATAAATGCTTGTCCAATCTTGTCTTAAAAACTTCCAGTGTTAGAGCATTCACAACTTCTGGAAGCAAACTGTTCCACTGATTAATTGTTCTGCCAGGAATTTTTTTTTTAGTTCTAGGTAGCTTCTCTCCTTGATTAATTTCCACCCATTGCTTCTTGTCCTGCTTTCAGGTGCTTTGGAATATAGCTTGACTTCCTCTTCTTTGTTGTAGCTCCCTGAGATATTGGAACACTGCTATCATGTCACCCCCAGTCCTTCTTTTCATTAAACTAGACATACCCAATTCCTTCAACTGTAAGTTCTTCATGTGTTTTAGCCACCAGCCCCCTAGTCATCTTGGTTGCTCTTCTCTGCACTCTTTCTAGAGTCTTTTTTACATCATGGCGACCAAAATGCAGTATCGAATGCAGTGTGGCCTTAGGAAAGCATTATAAATTGGCATCAACACTTCATGTGATCTTGATTGTATCTTGCCATTTATACAGCCTAGAACTGCATTGGCTTTTTTGGCTGCTGCCGCTCCACATGGCTGGCTCATATTTAAATGATTGCCCACTAGGATTCTTAAGGTCTCTCTAGCAGTTACTGCTCTTGAGGCCAGTACCACCTATACTACACCTGTGCATTTGGTTTTCCTTGCCTAAACGTAGAACCTTCTTCCTTTTTTTCACCACTGAGTTTCATTTTGTTAGCTAGGGCCCAAAGTTCAAACAAAATGATAAAATGCTAGTTTTAGTAACGGCTAACACGATTGAACAGATGTGTCAGGGTTACCTATGGTGTCTGTTTCTCCGGACAGCTGGATACAGTGGTGCTCCAGTTCTTCCACACGCTCTTTCAGCTCCGCCTTCTCATGCATCAGGTCCGTGAATCGGAGCTGTGGAGCAGAGAAAGGAGATTGTGTGGGTGAAGGATGCTAATTTAGGAAGTCGTTCTTTGAACCTTTTCTTGGAACTTCCTTTCGGGAACAGATCAATTAAGGAAGGGAAAGGGCTTCCATCGCTTTCACTGAGAAGCAGGCCAGAGGTTTTCAAAATGGGCCTTCAAGCAGAGACCCAGGGGTTCTTGAAAGGTAACAGGGTATAATGATTGAGTTGTGATTATTTAAAATGGCAGCTTTCTAGCACATGGAACTTATCCTGGGCGAAGATAATTCAGTTATCATAACAGAAGAGAATATTTGTAGCTCAGGGGTTGAACTGAGGGGTTCTTGGTGACCTCTGAGCTTGATGGTCTGTCTCATGACCCTTGCTGTCAGGGCTCCTGCGATTGCTCTAATTCAGTGATCCCCAGTCTTTTTTGTACCAGGGACCGGTTTCACGATTATTCATTCTTCCACGGACCGGTACCTGAGTAACGCGAGACTCCACGNCCGGTTTCACGATTATTCATTCTTCCACGGACCGGTACCTGAGTAACGCGAGACTCCACGGCCATCGGGACGGCTCTTCTTTCGAAGCCACCCCCCCCTTTTGACGAAACTAAGGTGCAAGGATTCCTTCAGCACCCAAACGCCCCTTTCCAGCTGAAAACCCGGAAGCACTTTCCAACAGAGAACCCGGAAGCAACCAAAAACCCGGAAGCGCCATTGAAACAAGATGGTGGCGCCCAAGCTTTGCGGCCCGGTAAAAAATGATGCACGGACCGGTACCGGTCCGGGGACCAGTGGTTGGGGACCCCTGCCCTAATTAAATCATGAGCCTCGAGTCAAGCTTCAAAAAAACTCAAAAGGATTTATTAGGAGCAACTTGTCGGCATTAATCTAAATGAAGCCAACTCTGGCATACGTAATTCAGAGTCACCTGTGACCCTGTCTCCCCCCTCCTCCCTAGGTGTATCATAAATCAGATTCTCCAATGAAGCACATTCACCTGCTGGGTGTCATCAATCATGTTCTCCAATTAAGGATTTTTGCAGGCAGAAGATCCGGTAGCCTAACTACAATCTTTGTAAGATAAGGGTGGAATGTACTTCTGGTTTTAAACTGCCCTACTGATTCTTCAGATTTCTCTCCCACCCCCTTGTTTATGGCAACTTGAAAACAGGCATAGGAATGTCTTACGAGTTAGACAATAAGTAGGGAACATCATCAGTATTAGGAGGGAATGGGGTATGTGGGGGGAAGAGGAGGACAATGATGACTGTGTGGTCCTTCACGCTCGCTGAGCTTGATTGTTTTCTTGAAAACATTTCATTCGCCAACTAGGTAACAGCATCAGTGTTAGAAAGATGTGGCATTTGTTCTCTCTTCCCTTCTAGCTTTGAAAGCGTTACCTAGTTGGCGAATGAAATGTCTGCAAGAAAACTCACCCAGCTCAGAGAGCATCACAGACCCCAGTTACCATAATGTCAACATCAAGAGTCTCCCAAAGGCTCACCTGCAGCTTCTCCATGGCGCTTTTTAAGGCTTCGTGAACCTCTCCTGGAACCGAATCAGCATCGGAGCCTGAAATCGTGAAACACAGAGAGTGCCACAGGAGCACAGGGGTTGCCAAACCACAGCCCAAGGAGATAGGTGGGTGGGGAGGGGGTCTTCTGTCAGGGTTCCGGTGATTCTCCGAATTCCCCTCCTCATGAGCCTCGGCCCAAGCTTAGGAGCAACATGCCGGCATTAATTACGTATGCCAGGATTGCACCGTGACTGGGGTTGATGATCTTTACTATGGGGAATGGTCTCATAAACTTTGGCCCCAGTTTCTTGCTATGGAATTTTAGCCTCAGATATTTTGTGGAGAGGTAGACCTTCTCCCCCAACTGGAGTGGTCACTGCGGACCTCTCAAGTGCGGGTCTCTTACCTCCTGTGGATGTGAGCTGCAGCTGATGCTCCTTCTTGAGACTAGTTATCTGCTGCAACAGCTCCCTGCACTGCCTTTTCTTTTCCATCAGCTGATGTCTGATCTCTTCACGCTCGCCCTCCGCTTGAGACACGGCAGTGGTCAAGAAAGCCACCTAGGAAAGGAAGGCTAGGCGATCTGAGTGGGGCGGCACAGCTAAATTTCACACTTCAAAATCTGTGGCCCTTAGGGGGCAGAAAGGCGGCAGGAATTTAGGACCAGGCTTCCTTCCAGCCCAGGCTGTCCTCCTCTTGACTTACAACCATTGGTTCAACGGACCGTAATTATGATAGCTTTGGAAAAAGCAACTTATGACTTGTAGTGGCCCACGTGTCTGTTGCACTGCTCTTGTGATTGTCATTCAGACAACGGAGTTAGCGCGAGCGGCAAGGGAGGAGAATGGAGGGGCTCACCATTTCCTCTTTACTCTCAAAATCCTCTGGAATGCTGAGCTGAGAAGTCCTCGAGTCCATGAACTCGGCTGCTTCCACGCCATCCCCTGCAAAGCCACAAGAGAGGATGGCAGGGATGATGACCTTAGCTGGGATCTGATGGTCCAGGCTTGGTTCCCATCCCAACCTTACTCACCTTGGGCCCTGGGCAGCATCCTTTCGTCCAGTTCGGCCATGAGTTGGGTGACCTGGGCTTGAAGCTCCTTGTTCTCCTTAGAAAAGGATTCCAGGGTTTTCTGTTGGGACAAGGAAGGACTTTTTCAACAACTGTTCCAACTTCGCATCAGGAGGTCAAAAATGACTCCCGCAATATTTGTGAAGGAAAACTAGGAATCTCTAATTTTTCCTGTTTTCACCAAAGCCGGTGTCAAGAGGCATGAGCAGCTACGGGCCTCTTTGTCCTAACCTGTCATTGGAGTAAGAGGGATGTTGACTACAAGTGGATTAATTTGAAGAAACGAAACTTCTGCAGTTCCACCAGAGCCTGGCAGACTCAGGAAACTTTCCAAGGTCAGATTGACAGTGTGCAGAAGAAGGCAGATGGTTCTCATAACAAAGAGAACTTTTTTATACCGTCTACAAAGTTGGCTTGGGCAATTCATTGTATAATACTGTGAACTAGTGCCTTCAAAATTCAGTTAGTTTTACCTCACCATTCCTATGCTATGTTTTCAATAGACAGTAAACTTTTCTGTTCTTTTCTGTTCTTTTTCAATAGAACTGAAATGATCCTGGATTTTTATCTGGATACTCAAGCTGGATGTTGATAGCTTTTTTCAACAAAGCAGCCCTTTCTCAGGTTCATCCCCTCCATGCTTGACTTCCTACATGAGATGATGGCTGGCAAAGGCCAAATAATATCCCTGCACTGAAGAAAAGATGGAGAGCGCCATCTGAAGGTATGTCAACCCTTTGCAACCATCAACTTCCACTTGTTAAGAGAATCCGAATCGTGCAGATGCTGTCAAGCTTAGATCTAACCATGGGGTTCTTGGTGCTTTCTGAGCTTGGCTGTTTTCTTTGCAGACGTTTCATGACCCAACTAGGGAACCTCATCAGTACTAGAAGGGAGTGGGGTTTGTGGGGAGGAAGAGGAGGAGAAAGGAAAGAGAAGGAGGAGGAGTATGGGGTCCTTGGTGCTTTCTGAGCTTGGCTGCTTTCTTGCAGACATTTCATGACCCAACTAGGGAACTTCATGAGTGCTAGCCAGATCTCTCTGTTGGTTTTCCCGAAAGAGAATCCAGAGGTCAAACCTGCAGGGCTCACCTTAGCTTTCTGAAGCTCTTTGAAGTGCATCTCGGCATTCACCTTGCCTTGAACTTCCTCGTGCTGCAGTCGGTCCATGAGCTGGGTCTGCAGGAGGTACTTTTTGTGTAGCTCTTCCTTCTCAACGGTGAGTAGCTGATAGGCTGCGGTGTACTGCTGGAGGTGGGCCAAATACTGATCCCTCTGGTCCTGGAAGTCCTGAGCTTCGTGGGTCTTCTGATCCATCTTGGACGGAACAAGACCCAGTGAATGAAGATCTACTCCAACAACGTGCCTTCCCACCAACTCCCATAACTATGTGCAGAAGGTGAAGCTCTCCTGACAGCATCGCTAAGATCAATCTTAAACCTGATTAAGTAAGGGTGACATATTGCCTCCCCAAGCTTCTCCCCCTTCCCCAAAACCAGTTCTCCCCAGTTTGAGGGCATCTCAGCCATGATTTCATGTTTAAGATAATCAATTTTGCTTCCCTCAAAATCTACAACAGAGTGGCTCAACCTTGGCGACTTTAAGATAGGTGGACTTCAATTCCCAGGGCTTCCCAGCCGCCATGGAACTCTGGGAGTTGAAGCCCACCTATCTTAAAGGGGCCAACACCAAGGCCCATTGCAAAAGTTGAATTGGATGACTCAAGTGTTGCAGGAATTTGTGAGGTCTAGCTTGATCGAAAGGGCCAGGGATGACATGATAGCAGTGTTCCAATATTTGAGGGACTGCCACAAATAAGAGGGAGTTAAGCTATTCTCCAGAGCACTTGAGGGCAGGACAAGAAGCAATGGATGGAAACTCATTAAAGAGAGAAGCAATTTAGAACTAAGGAGAAATTTCCTGACAATAGGGTCTCCTGGGTTAGACTAGAAGACCTCCAAGGTCCCTTCCAACTCTGTAATCGTCATTTCTTTATTTCTTTATAAAGACAGAGGGTTGCAGTGACAATCGACCAAGGGCACTTTTGAAACCAATGGCTTGAGAGCAAGGAGCTAGAGTCCCACTTAGTCAAGAAATTCCAAATTCTCGTGTTGGGAAGCTGCGCTAAGCAGCCTAACCCCCCAAAATCAAGAGCCACCTGTGGAAAATAATTTTGCTCCCAGGATAAAAGCAGAAGAGCCAGGTTGGACTCTGAAGTCCAAAGAGCCTTGCCTTCTCTTTGAAGTCCACCAGCTTCTCCTGAAGTTCACCCAATTTCTTGGCCAGCTGCTTCTTCACGTGCTGTTCAGACTGCAAGGCGCTCGTGATCTCCATGTTCTCGTTGGTCTGAAAGGAGAAGGAAGGATGGTTCGAGGGAAATACTTACGACCACAATTGAGCCAAAAATGTATGTTGCCGAGTGAGAAATTTTTTTAAGGGAGCTTTGCCCCGTTTTACGACTTTTCTTGTCCCATTTGTTAAGTGAATCACTGCAATTGTTAAATTAGTAACGTGGTTGTTAAGTGAATCTGGCTTCCCCCATCGACTTGGCTTGTCTGAAGGCTGCAAAAAGGGATCACTGTGACTCCAGGACACTGAAACCATCATAAACGTGAGTCAGTTGCCAAGCATCAGGTGACCATGGGGATGCTATAACGGTCGTAAGTATGAAAAACAGTCATAAGTCACTTTTTCCAATGCCGTTGTGATTTCCAACGGTCATTAAGCAAACTGTTGTTAAATCGAGGACTACTTGTACCCAAATCAAACCAATGAGAGATGTTTAAGAGCCTCGGTGGCTAGAGGGAAGTACTGTGGGCTCCTTCTGCTACCTGCCGGCTGCCTGCAATTTGGCAGATTGAATCCCGACCAGCTCAAGGTTGACTCAGCCTTCCATCCTTCCAAGGTAGATAAAATGAGGACCCAGATTGTTGGGGGAAAGAGGCTGACTCTGGAAAGCGCTTAGAGAGCTGTAAAAGCACTGTGAAGTAATATATGAGTCTAAGTGCTATTGCTGTTGCTATTTAGTGGCTACCTTGAGGGATTTTGGGGGGTGGGGGGAGTGAAGAAAGTTGAAGAGGCAAACATAACACACCTAAGCAAGAATCTTTTAGACTTCCTCTCTATAAATAGGCGGGCAGAGTTATAAAACACAGTCCCTGGGAATAAAATTCAGGGTTTAAATTTGGAAGGCTCAAAACTACTCCCGCCTCTGCTGTCTGGAGTTTTGGGCACAAGGCTCCAATTACGGTCATAACCCGAGGACTATGCATTGGCTTTTGGGAGATGAGGGAGAAACGCACCAGTTTGACGAATCCGTTCTGCAGCTCCGCCAGCTGCTCCTTCAGCTCCCGGTTCTGCGTCAAGGCCCGGCTGATGGTAGCTTTGTCGCTCTGCATGTTCTCCAAGATCTGCTGCTTGTCCACGGCCTCCTCGCTGTAGCGCTGTAAGGCCTTCTCCAGCTCTTGGAGCCGCTCCTCCTGCTCCTGGTTGAGCTGGCTAAGCTGCCCATTGTCTCGCACCTGGGTCTGCCATCGGTCAAGCAGCTCCTCCTTCTCCTTCTCCAGTTGAGCCAACTCCTCTTGAAGGTGCACTTCCGTTGGCGAGGGCCCCAGGGTGGCAGGAGCAGGCTGAGTTTCCTGGGCTTTCACCGCTATGGAATCCAGTGGGGAAGAGAGGTGGCTTATTTACGGCGAACATCCTAGGATCAAGCCAACTCTAATGGCAAGCCTAGTTGGAAACATGAGGATTCTCTAGAGCTTCCCACCCTCTGTCCCTGACCACCATCTTGGAGCAAGCACCCAACGTGCTGCAGCAGAAGGATCTTTCCATTGACCTATGGACGTATGAAGGAAAGACTGCTGGATTTAGAAGATTTATTTTAGCATATGGCAGTGATATGTTAGTCAGGAGACTACAATGCAAGTGCAGAGAAGTAGTTCAGCTGCCTAAGACTGCTATCTGTTTGGTTCACGCTGGCGCCTTTCCCAAGGTGCGCCAGAGGAGGCAAGCTAGTTCCGCACCAGAAAGAAAAATGGAACAGCTTTCCTGCAGCGTCCTCTGAGGCCCTCTCCTTCTGCCAAAGCCACCATGCAAATGGGCCTTGCAATTGAGATGGTCCAGAGGCAGCAGGATTCTAACCATCCACATGAAGCACCAGCTTCTCTTCCCGCTGAAGGGGTACCTATTTATCTACTCGCATAGAACATGTTTTCGAACTGCTAGCTGGGCAGGAGCGGAGGTGAGTGACGGGAACTCACTTGTGCTGGGACTTGAACTGCTGGAACAAATATCTCCAGCGTCATTAAGTCACCAAGCCACCACGCCCCAATTTAGAAAATGGGTGGGGTGAATCAGGTGATCGAAAGGAGGCAGTTGCGAACGCTGGCATTTACCTGACTGACTGCTGAGCAGCTCTGAGAGGTTCGTCTCCAGCTCCCCAATCCGAGTCTCACTGAGTTCTTTCTCTCCCATCAGAGTCCGGACCTGTGGGAAGCCCAGTTGTACCAGCTTGAAGGGCAACCTCCAAAACATTAGAGATCCCCAAAGAATCTCACAGGTATGGTCCTTACCTGCTCAGAGAGGAGCTCAACACGCTGCTGCCAGATGTTCCCTTCCTCCTTCAGACGCAGGATGTATTGATCTCGTTCGGCCTGCAGTTTCTGCAAAGATTCTGACAGCTGCTCAGCAAGGAAGAAGGAAAGAGAAGAGTCGAGCCGTGTGAGTCAGACTCTGGATGACAACTGCCATCAAAGCCAAATCCCCAGCCTTCTTTTGAAGGCATCCCCTCTGGACATCCACCTTACCTGGGCTATTTGGCTTTCTAAGTTGGCTCTTTCCTCCAGTGCAGCCTGCAACTGCTGAGCAGTAGCATCTGAGATCCCTGGCTGGCTTGAAAACTAGCAGAGGGGTTAAAAAAAAACCCACACAATTATCCAAGTCCTTTTTGATCCACCTTCTTCTCCTCCCCTTGTCCAGGAGAGATTTGTCAAGGTGAGCTCCAGGTAGTGCATTAATTACAGTAGTGAATTAGGGGGAGGTGGCTTAGCATAGCCTATTTCATACAGGGATTTTTTTGGTGGGGGGCTACAAGGAGTCAACGCCCCAGGAAAAAAAAATCAGGATCCAAAAAGATCTTGACAGACTTGAACAATGGGCTCTATCCAACAACACAAAATTTAATCTGGCAAAGCAAGGTTTTATACCCAGGCAGGAAAAAATAAAGGTACAAATACAAATTAGCTCTTAACTTACGAGCATAGTTGGGATCAGAATTTCATTGCTAAGTAAGGCAGTTGTTAAATGAGTCGCACCTTATTTTTTTTACCTTTTTTGCCACCGTTATTAAACAAATCGTTGCATTTGTGAATTGCATCAAATGGCCATTGTGATGCCCCTGGTGGAGACTGACTCTGAGGGAGAGGAGGAGCAGCTGACAGGGAGTGGAAGTGTGGCTACGGAGATTGTGGAGGAGGCTGGGGAAGGGCAGAGGCCGGCTGGGCAGTCAGAGGAGGACCCAGGCCCATCCCCTCTCCATTCTAGGGCACGCAGGGAGGAGAGGATAAGGGAGAGACCTGGTCTACTCAGGAGGAGAGGGCCTTGATCCTCTTCATGGGCTGCAACTGTGACAACTGAATAAGAGAATGGAGATGCGTAAGTCTCTGACTTTGCCGTCCTTCCCAGTGTGTGTTATCTGTGGACATCCTCCAGCCCTTATCGTGCTTGGTTTGTGTTGCTTTTTCCTTTCTTCTTGTAACTGTGTGGGAGTTTTTTGGGTTCCATCAAGAATATTCGGAGCTTGGAAGCAAGGTGAAGGAATAAAAGGGGCTTCACCTATTTTCTGTGACTGTGTTTGTTTTGTATCCCACCCTGGGTCACCACAGTCACAAAGCAAATACAGCTTCCCCCTTGTCAAGTTCACAAGTTTTGGATTCCGTGATTGTGCAAATGATGCAACGGTTTTCACAGTGTGAGAACCGGTTGTGAGTCATTTTTCCCCCCCAGGGGTCATCGTAACTTTGAACGGTCTCTGTAAACAAAATGGCTGAAAGAGTACTTGCAGTCACAATAACGCAAATACCTGCTGAATCACCAGTTCTGCCATTTCCAGTTTCTTGTGCAAATCTTCCACATCCAGTTTCATGGCTGAATTTTCAGAGATCAGGTTGCGCAGTTTCTCAGACAATTCCGAAGTCTGCTGTTTGAGTTCTTCGTTGGTTTTACTAGGGAGAGACAGCAGCCCAAGAGAGCAAAATGAAACCTTCCTTCATTACTATCAATCATCCTCTTCTTTTAATGACCCCAGGCAGGGTAGAGTCTGGGCATTTGAATGGAGCTGAGTGTTTACTGGCCGGATGCCTTTCCTGTCACCATGCAGAGTTTTTTTCCCCCAGCAGACATATTTTAATTGTGCCCAGAGAGAAACATCAGCCTCTACATAGGATTGAACTCAGAGGAGCTCCTCCTCTAGGCCACTGCACCACTCCTTCATTTCTATCAACACCGCAAACAATCACACGAAAGCAAAAAATGACAAATCTTACCTCTAAATGCTAAAGCAAAGAAAGACGAATCTTACCCCTGCTTATATATTTCCAGCTTGAGGTTATCTCGTTCCTTTGCTAGCTCTTTGTTGTGCTGCGGGAAAAGGAAAAGCCATCAAAACAGGCATTTTTTTAAAAAAAGAGAAAGAGAAAAATATTTCACTGGAAAAAATGTCTCTAAATAAGAAAGTTTCCAAAAGTTTGTGGTATTCTCACTCCTGTGATGGGCACTTAATGGACAAAATTATGGATTCTATATAAATTCTCCGGCATCTGTTGTTGTTAGATAAAATAATTCAGATTGGCTGGCTGGTCCAATTCCCTTAACTGCTTTGAAAAAAAAAAAAAGTATGGATTTGGTGGTGGTAGTGGTGGATTAAAACAAGACCCCATAAACTGCTGTGCAGAATTCGACAGCAAGTTAGCCCGTTGACTTCTGCCAAAGCAAAATTCAGCTAGGAAAAGCTGAATATTCACCAATATTCATCACCCATGGAAATATTTTGCCTTGTATAGCCAGAGCAACTAAGATGCTAACAGCTCTATCTGCATTAAATGCCCCTTTCCTTGTCCTTAAAGAGTCAAACAAGGGTCTTAGCTGTAGAAGGAAGGGGTTTTTTTTGACTAAGATCTCTTGATTGGGGTATTGTTTACTACTTGATTGCTAGTCTGAAATTAACCTTGGAGTTAATCTATCCTGATCTGGGTGCTGACTGACAAAGACAAGGCAAAGTGTGTGTGATCCACAGAGTTTTTTCTTAAAAATAATCCTTTATGTTCAGACACAGCTCTCAAACATGACAAACCCTCTGTAGTTAACGAAATGTTTCCTTTATCAGGAGTGCCAGCAGCCCTGGTAAAAAGTCTCTCTTACAGCAGGCTACCAAGTCTGGCCAGCAGGGAGATAAATAGTTGTCTGCCACATCTATTCATCTCTGCCCCTGCCTTTTAACCCCTAGCTAGGGTGGGGCCTTGCTAGTTGCGGTTGCTCTTCCTTCCCAAGGATCGGCCCATAGATTTCCACTGCTCTCCTCTCCTTTGTCTTCTGCGCATCCGTGACTCAGGCAATGGACCCAGCTTTTCCTCCTTTTCCTCATCAGCCACCTCCAGACTTGGGGGCTGTTGACTCGCCATCTGAGGACTGATTGACAGCCCAGGCTCTGCCTCTATTTCTATCTCTGACAGCTCCATTCTCTCTTCCCCTTTGGAGCTCTCAGGTTGCCCTAATGCAGATCATGATTCCCACGCCTCCTCCTCCTCCTCCTCCTCCTCCTCTGATTTGGCTGCCAGAGGGGCCAACAGACCACAATAGCTTATTTCTACTTGCTTTGCAAGCATTTGGGGCAGGGAACTAGGCCTTACTTCACCAAAAAGGAAGCCACGGTGTTAAATAAGACAAGGAGAGAAGAGGGAAATGTCCTATGCTTACTTTCTCTGTCTGCTTCTGCTGAATGGAGAGGGAGGAGAGGGTGTATTCTACTTCTGAGACCCTCTGGCGGGATGACTGCAGCCGGGCGGCCAGGTCCTCAGCTTCCCCTGTCCCAGGAAAGAAAAAAAAAACAAGATTAGGGCTGCTGGCATCCAAGCACACGTGAACCCCATAATGCCAACTGGATGCTTGGTAGCTACCACCGGGCTGCGAAGAAAAGCAGAAGGGGGCCCAATTTGATGCCAACTAACCCTAGGATCAAAAAGGAAAAGAAATGGAGCTGGGATACATTTAAATTCAAGTCTGTCAGACTGGATTTCTTTGAAGATGGGACAAAGGGATCCCAGGCAATAGAAAAAAAGAACGCCAGGTCTCTAATGCCACCAGGTGATTAAATAAGGAAGGCGGCCAGGAGAAGAGCACTCACCTGCTTTCTGTCGGGCGGCCTGCTGTGTGTGGCCGAGGGCTGTCTGTAATTCGGACTTCTCCGAGACCAGGATGCCAATGGTCTGGATGTGGACCTTTAAAGAAAGCCCGGGAGAGCGGGATGAGCTGAGGAACATTGAGAGAGCCAGCAAGTGACAAAACACAGCTTCCCACAAAACCAGGAGCTTCCTCCTGGGGGTTGGAGAAGGCCTCCAGGACAGGGATGGGAGGTTGATATGGCATGTACCTGTAATTGTTCTCGTAGGGTGGCTTGCTCCTTAGCAAATCTCTGCTCAAAGCCCTTCTTCTCCTGTGGAAACACGATTTATTTATGCTTCAGCCAGACCGGCAGTCAATTTAGCGTGCTGTTATCCAGTCTTTAGCGCCATGTTTCTCAACCGTGGCAGTTTGGAGATGGATGAGTTTCATTTCAAATCTTGGCAGTTTGAAGACAGAGGGAGTTGGAAGTCCTCCCATTTTCAAACTGCCAAGGTTGAGAAACACTGCTTTGTTATATCCAGATATTGCTAGAACTGATTTGGCCCAGACACAGCATTTCAAAGCTTTCTACAGTCTTTCCACAAACAACTTTTCAGAAATGCTGGTGAAGTAGCCGAGAAACTATCCTTGGAAAGTGGCCCCTGTTCCATTGTATTTTTACTACTAAGCTGGCATTCAGTTTTATTGGGAGGACTCAAGTTATTGCTATGCTAACCCATATCATCATCTTCTTTTAACAACCCCATAATCCCTTACCAAGTAGAGTTTGGGCAACTAAATGGAGCTGAGTGTTGACTGGCTGGATGCCCTTCCTGTTGCCAATGAGGAGTTTTTGTTAAGCAGATATATTCTGATTGTGCTCAGAGAGAAAAATATCTGTCTTTACCTAGGATCGAACTCACAGCCTCCTGATTGCGAGATGAGAGCTGCATCTCTAGGCCACCGCGCCACTTCCATGCTAATCCATATGTGGCCTGGAAATGCATGCTAACACTGTGCTAATTAAAAAAATTAAAAAAAAAAAACCAAATGAAAAGACACAAGGTTTGCAAAAGAGAAAGAGAAAAACTCTCAGCTGATCAGACTAACCGGTCGATGTTCAAAAGAAATGCAGAATTATCTGCATCTGGAAGGACAGGAAGAAGCTGATACAGCCGCAAACAGCAGCTTTTACATTAAGAAAATGAATGCAAACAATAGGATGACTATGAGTTGATGGTAAGCCACACAACTGTGAGGAATGGAAGATCCAAAAAAAAAGTGTGTTTTGTTCTGCACGCCTCAAAGACCTGTTCAGATTGAGAACTGGGGGGAACCAATCCGTATAAATTAGGCTGTAATTTTTACTCCTCTACCCTGGAGGGTAAATGCAATTTCACTGTCAACAGGATTAGAGGGTCTTCAAATTAACTAGAGGTAAGGCAGCTGAAACCCTCCCAATAATGTTTAGAAGGCAGGTGGCAGGGGGAAGCAAAATAAAACATTTTTTTTTGTATCTCTGGAATATATCTTTCTCCATTACCTTCTCCAATTCATTCACAACTTCTTGGTTCTGCTGTTTCTGCGCAAGGAACAAAATGGAGACAACAAAGATCACTTCTGAAGCTAGGCAATGCTGGTTAAGGCTTTTGTGGGGAGCAACACAGCTCGGGTGTCGAAATCAGGACCAGCAGAAACACCGCAACCTAGGTCTCCCAACCCCTGCCGTGTTATAACAGAAGTGCTTCCGGGGGTGCAGGGATCCTCCACTTACAACCATCCGTTTAGTAACCAGCACAAGGGCACTGAAAATACGTGACTTCAGGACTTCCACATCCAGGCAGCGTATGACACATGACCAGCGTATGACACGTGACCCAGCAGTGGGGGAGGTGTGAATGAGAAGTCAAAGGAAAAAAAATGGGGGGGGGGGAATAAAAAACAGGGCATGCAAACAAGCTGGAGAGAGCGATACGACAAGGAGGAAGGTTTCAAACACAGCAAGGCCCCTTTTGCTATCCAAAAACAGCCCTTAGTTTCACGGGAGGAGGCAAGCAGGAAGAGAAGCTGCAACAAGCCATGAAACAAGATGAGCCACATGGGCTTCTTCACGGTGCCACAAGAGAAGGACTCATCTTACATTTGGGCCTAGGAAGATCTGCTCTTGCTGAGTCAACGCTGGATAAATGAGGGAAAGCCAGGACTGTTATCTTGGGATGAGCATGGGTTTCAGGATCTAAACCTGTTTCCACTCTCCCCGATTTGATGGGATGAATTGAGTTTATGCCTACAGGTTGTAGGGTGGCATGGTGGCTCAGCAGTTAAGATACTGCGTTTTCGGCTGGAAAACTAGCAGTCCAGGTTTGAGACCTGAGTGCCATGTGACAGGGTGAGTTCCCGTCCTCGGCTCAGCTCCTCCCAAACTAGCATAGCAGTTCAAAAGCAGGCAAATGCAAGTAGATAAATAGGTACCATTTTGGTTGGAAGATAACAGCACTCTGCAACATCATGCTGGCCACCTACTTCTCCCTCTCCCCAAAAGTACCTTGTGGGTGTAACCCTGCAGTTTCTTAAGTTACTTGGCTGCTTCTATTCAGCCCATCCTTCCTGATTTTGTGGCAAATTTCTCTCCTGGCAAATCTCTGCCTGTCCTCCAAGCTGGCCGTTTCTGGCAGCTCTGCTAATAAAGGGCTGAAGAGCTCACTCCCATGGATGATGAAACTCTTAGTAGTATTAACCTGTCAGAGATTAAGGTTGGAATCAACTTGATCTCCAACCGGGGGTGGGGGCTGAACAAATTGCTTGCTGAATTCCATGCCAAATTAGACCCGGTAGGACCTAATGTGGAGATACTCCACATTTCACACACAGGCTGGGTGTGGAAACATAACCCTGAACGAAGTTTTAATTGGGATTCCTGAATTCCAAACAGGACAGTGACTGTTGAAGGATGCCAATTAATTGATTCATAGTAATGCACACTGCACACCTTGTCTTGTGGCACAGTGAAAGGATGGAGGACCTTACAGGAGCCCAGAGAGCGGAGAAGAGTAGCCAGCCAAAGCCAAATCGGTCAATCTAGTTAGGTTCCTTACCAATTCCTCTATCTCTGCATTGAGTTGTTTGTTTGTTAAATTGCTGGAGTCAAAAGCTATTGCCAGCTCCTGGTAACGAGTCTGATGGGGCACATGCAGACAGCCAGAGGAGGAGGAAGAGGAGGAGAAAAGGAGAGAGAGAGAGAAAAGGCAAAACACTTTTTTTAAAAAAAAAGAGGGAAAAATTCAGTAGTTTTTTGCAACCTCTCAACAAATGAACCCCAAACCCATCTTCCTCTGAAACACAAACTGCCCCCTAAAAACTTCACCCCCATTTCAAAGTCAAGGCAGTCAACCAAGCTATGCAACCTTGAAAAGTCCAGTTTGTGAGACTGGGCTGAAATGTTGATCCAAATTCTATGCCTTTTTCCTTGCCAAGGGGACGTATCTCTTGAACTCAAAGCCAAGCTCTTCTAGCAGGGAAGGAAAAACCCAGAATTCCCACAAACCAGCATGTTCCTTAAAGGCATTGTAGGAGCTGCAGTATGTGGCCGACACATCATGGAGGGATTGGTTACAAAATAATGGCTAACAGGCCAGCTGGAAGAGTGGACCTACCGCCATCTCTTTCATGTCTGCAGATGGCATGATGTTTTCTCCGTTGATGTAAGTCGTAGTCTGCAAAAGAAAGGTTAAGGGTCGCAGTAAGGATCTGGATTCTGTTTCCACAGGCTGATCAAGGTAATTTGTATGGGAGCACGACTGGCTGTTTCTAGCCCATATAATAAGAATAAGAATAATTATAATAAGACGAAGGACATTTCAGAGCCCTGAAGACAGACAGATTGATTGTGCCAATTCCCTTCTCCTTCCAATATTGTTCTATTTTCATGGATCCAATGTCTACTTAAATGCTTTTGTTCCCCTGAATTTCCCAGAATTCCAGAGGTAAAATGACTGGAGGAGGAATTCTGGGGGTTCAAGTCCACAAGTCTTCAAGCTGTCAAGTTTGAAGACCCCTGCGATAAGCCTTGGAAATGTTTTTCACCCACGTTTCCAACAGACCCCCATGGCAAAACTGCTTTATTATTTCATTGTCAAGCTGCCCTAACTCTGATTATCTGGAATCCTTATAAGTTTCAAGAAAAGAGAATATTGGACTTGAACTAGGGTCCTTGGTGCTTTCTGAGCTGGGCTGTTTCCTTGCAGATGTTTCATGACCCAACTAGATGACATCATCAGTGCTGGAGGGGAACAAGTTTGTATCCAGTGCTACCTTCTAGCACTGATGATGTTCCCTAGTTGGGTTGTGAAACGTCTGCAAGGAAACAACCCAGCTTGGAGGGCACCAAAGACCCCAAACTCCAAGGTTTGTTTCTAAGATTTCATTTTACATAAAATAAATAAGCTAAAAAGTCAAAGATGGCTTCTTACCTGGCTGACCATGCCATTCAGCTGCTCAGAGAGCTTGCGGAGGCTCTCCGTCGTTGAGAGGGACCTAAAGAAGAGACGAGGGATTAATAAGGAAGCTGGAATCGCTCGTCTGTTATTCGATGGCCAGGAAAAGAGTAGAGAGAAAGACTTTCTGTTGTATAAAGTGAAACCAAAGAAACATCTCTCACCTATGTTCGTCCAACACAGTATTATGATCAGTGTCACTGATCTGTGGAAGAGAGAGAGAGACGTGCGATTAAGCCACGAGATTATACTCCAAAGAGGTAAATACAGGTAATAAGTACAGGTAGACGCAGAGAGACTGTCATGCCCATGTCAGAGCTTGAATCGGAGGAAGATAAGCTGGAACTGGAGCCGATGGAGATCGAGAGGGTGGCTTTGTTGGCTTCGGAGGAAAATGGGGAAGAGCAGGCCCAGTCAGGCCAGAGCCTTTCAAGATTGGGATGGCTTATAGGCAGGGAGGAAGGGGGGCAGAATGACCAAGAGAAGTTAAACAGTGAACATGAGACAGAGCTCAGGTGATGAGCAAGGACCATCCCCTCCTGAGAAATAGGTGAGAGAGAAGGTGAGAACTACTTGGGAGAAGAGCATCCTGCCTCTCTTCACCAAGCACACTTGGGGACTGCGGGGAGGGGCATTTGTTGGGAACAAATGCTGAATTCATAAGAGTGTTGAGTGCCGACATTTGAATTTTTTCTGGCTTTCTGGAATAATTGCCTTGCTCCTTTGCTTCTTGGACTCCCCAACTTTCCCTGTTGGGTTTCTTGCTTTGCAGCTGTTGTGCTCACAGCTTGGTGCTGGATTACTTGCAGCCAGAGGCTGCTGGAGGTGTGTGTGTGATTACTTTGCTCTGGGATGGGGAGCATTTGGGGCAATTTGGAGCAATAAAGGGGAGGTTTGAACTGTCAGCTGCCTTTGTTGCCTCTGTGCCCCAGGTCATCACAGAGACCTTCACAAAAGAAGGCGGATGGTGTCCCAAGATAATGTTGCAGGATCCAATCTGGGTAAGTCACTGGGACCAGAGGTTTAGTCTTCCAAGCTTTCGGAGCCCATCCTCAGGGAACTTGTCTCTAGCTTATCAAGTACAGGTAGTGTGATGACCCAAAGGGCGTGGCACAAAAGGAACAAAGTCACAAAAGTCTCCTTAATTCCTCCAACTTGGCCCCCAATGTCCAGTTATCACTGGCTGGGGAAAAAACTCTCCCAAGAATAGTTTTTAAAAGGAAGAAATTTAGTCCGAATCCAAAGTACATATAAATTATAAATTAAAACCAACACAAACCACACTGCAGCAATTAACAAGACAGGGCAGGATAAGGAATTGCAGAACTCAAAAGATAACAAACACACAAAGTTGGGAGGACGCCAGAACCCAGATAAGACTTGATAAACAAACATAATGCACGCTTTGCTTCCAGGAAGATTCTGTGCACAAATGCCCCTTTTATCCTGTTTCCCCAGCTGCAGCGAATGAAGGGAATCAGGGCCTTTTGCTCCCCCGTAACCCATGTTGCTCTCTTCTCCATTCCTCCCTGCATGCCCTAGGATGAAGAAGGGGTGGGCCTGGTTCTTCCTCTGAATGCCCAGCCGGACTGTACCCTTCCCCAGTTTCCTCCACAGCCACCGAAGCCATGGTCCCATTCCCTGTCAGCTGTTCCACCTCTCCCTTGGAATCAGACAACAACAGGGGCATGACAGGTAGCCCAAATTTACATCAGTTCGTTTAGTGACCATTCAACATTACAAGGGCCCTGCAAAAAGTGATATATGTCTGATCTTAACTCTTACAACGGTTGCAGCATCCCCATGGTCAGGGGATCGAAATTCAGATTCTTGGCAACTGAATCATATTTATGACTGTTGCAGTATCCCGATTCATTTAACAACCGGGTGACTAAGTTAACCACTGCAGGGATTCACTGAATGACTGTGGTAAGGAAGATTTCAAAATGGGACAAAAACCTCACTTAGAACTTCAGAAAAGAAAGTTTGGGCTCAACTGTGTAAGTCAAGGACTACCGGGAGAAGTGGATGTTCACCAACCTGTGACAGCTGCTCGGGGTTTGGAGCAACACAAGCAGACATGTCTTTGCTGTTAGACAGCAAGGAGACGCCAGCAGCTATGTCGCCATCGTTATGGGCCTGTCAGAAAACACACAACACCACAAGGATTAAACCCACTGGGCGGGTAGGAAGGAAGCAGATGAGGGCAGCGATGCATGGCTTCGCTTGGGAACCTGTCCCACAAAAGATTATCCTAATATATAAAAAAAAACAAAACCCAAAACCCCAATCCTCTTAATTGCCCCAAGCTAAGGTTCCACAGACTAAACCTGTCGCTTCAGAGGGCTGCTAAGTTAGGCGTAAGTGAAATGTGGCTAAAATTGCTCCTTTTATTTTAACAGCAACAGCAAAAAAAAGGAAGATAATTCATCAGTGATTCAGTAGCCTGCATGGAAGTGGGTGGGGAATTGCCAGAATTGCCTGTCAAAGCAATCTAAGTGGACAATCACCAGGAATCTGGGCTGGAAACCTGAATTTTATGAACAGGTAATTCAATAAAGGAACTCACAAGAGGGGGAACTGCATTCAGCCTCAACAAACTCATGAACAAAATTCCACTTAAATGAACAAAATGAGTAGAGAATGAGAGGGGCCTGAATGGAGAATGTTCCCTTCTTTACAGGACATTGCTATCATGCAGATGAATCAATCAATCAAAATAGAGCTGGAAGGGACCTTGGAGATCTTCTAGTCCAGCCCCCTGCTTAATCTGGAGACCCTATACCATTTCAGACATGTGGCTGTCCAGTCCCTTCTTAGAAACCTCCAGTGATGGAAGTCCAGCTGTTCCACTGGTTCACTGTCAGGAAATTACTCCTTCAATCCAGGTTGCTTCTCTCCTTGGTTAGTTTCCATCCCGTTTCTTGTCTTGCTTTCTGGTGCTTTGGAAAATAAGCTGACCTCCCCTCCTCTTTGTGGCAGCCCCTCAAATACTGGAATATTGCTATCATGAAGTTTGCCATTAAAATAATGTGGAGCATTTAATCCTAGCAGGGACTTTCAGCCTTGACAGATGTGGGGACAGACTGCCAAAATCATAGAATTCCTGATTTGAAAATGTTGCTCTGTTTCATGCTCTTTTGGACAGGGTCTTCAAACAGACAACCCAAGATGAGGGAAATGCCCCATTCTCTTTAGGGCCAGGGTGTGTTCCCCATCCTTTGGAGAAGAGAACGCCTCATTCATTTGCAAAACCTGGTCAAAAGGCCTTTGTGAAAAGCCTTAAGTCTTGGGTTTAGCCTTGGAGATGTTCGTTCTTTGCGCCACCAGACACGCGCCAGCCGAACATGGCGGGCCCTGCCTTCCTCCCAGGAAGGTAGAGAGAGACAACAAGGACACAAAACCACACAAACTCTTTCGATGCCTGGGATGCCATGTCTACCTGAGCCACGGAACGTGAATCAAGTTCCTTTGCAGGATTGCTGCCTATCTCAACACTGTCCAACTGTTTACAAAGTCTGCACTACTCTTGCTATTAATCTTCTTATCACTCCTTATCGCCCATCCCCTCCCACTTGTGACTGTATGACTGTAATTTTGTCGCTTGTTTCCTTACTATTTATATTGACTGTTTGCTGGTATGATTTGATTGCTTATTGTACCCTATGACTATCATTAAGTGTTGCGCCTTATGATTCTTGATGAATGTCTCTTTTCTTTTACGTACACTGAGACCATATGCACCAAAGACAAATTCCTTGTGTATCCAATCACACTTGCTCAATAAAGAATTCTATTCTTTCTTTCATTCTTTCTTTCTTTCTTTCTCTTTCTTTTTCTTTCTTTCTTTGTTTCCTTCCTTCCTTCCTTCCTACCTATCTGATTTAATTGCTTACTGTACCTTATTACTAACATTAAGTATTGTATCTGATGATTCTTGATTCTTGATGAATGTATCTTTTCTTTCTATGTACACTGAGAGCATATGCACCAGACAAATTCTTTGCATATTCAATCCCACTTGTTCAATAAAGAATTCTATTCTTTCTTTCTTTCTTTCTTTCTTTCTTTCTTTCTTTCTTTCTTTCTTTCCTTCCTTCCTACCTAGCTGATTTGATTGCTAATTGTACCCTATGATTATTATTGTTATACCCGATGATTCTTGACTCTTAATGAATGTATCTTTTCTTTTATGTACACTGAAAGCATTTGCACCAAGACAAATTCCTTGGGTATCCAAGAATAAAGAATTCAGTTGGGGGAGAAACTGAGAACATTTCTTCCCTGTCTCAACCTAAAAAGGGATCCATTAAACCTTAAAAACCAATTGTCTGTTTTTACCTTGTTTTCCTCTACCTTCACCTGGCTTTTGCCTCTTGTGCTGCCTTTTCAGTTTGTATCTCTAAAGGCTGCCTAACTTCCAAAGAACAGGAGTTCCTAGACTGCTGGGGTGACATATCAAATAAATAAACAGGTGCCCCAAAACTTGCAAAACTGTCTCCCTGTATCTCTTAATTCCTTTATTTTAAGGGTGTTGTTTATTTCTGGAATGTTACTTTAAGCTTGAGAAGCAAAACTTGGGATTTCATCATGATATAAATCTTGAATTTGCTGAGCGAAACTCTTGTTCCTGCCCTGGTTTATCCCCTCCAGGTGAAAAAAAAGCATAAACAAATATGCAGACATTGGAAAAGATGGATAAAGAATAGAATCTAAAGAAAATTCAAACTTAATACAACTTCTGATGTGATACAGTTCAGCCTTCATTTTGAAGGCTTTTGGGATTTTTATTCCATTTTTGTTCTGCTTTTAAAGCAGCTGGTTTGCTTTGTCATTTTTTTTTATTTGGAAGAAGCAGTAGAAAGCGAAGGAAAAAAATATTGGAAATAACTTCAGAAGGGTTTTTCCACACACCCCCTTCCTTCCACCTCTTTGCATTTGT
This sequence comes from Laticauda laticaudata, assembly GCA_004320025.1. NCBI lineage: Eukaryota > Metazoa > Chordata > Lepidosauria > Squamata > Elapidae > Laticauda > Laticauda laticaudata. Next base: position 86,462 of record BHFT01031022.1, read on the forward strand.
GAGAGGAACAGCAACAGGAAAGAAAGAAGGGAGGGGAATTGAACCGGGCAAATGTTAACCGTTATTTATTTAGCTCAAAGAATCAGAATTTGCCATCTGGGGATTTTTAGAAGAGTTTGATCTTTCTTGTCTAATCCTTCTCTGAAACGAGATCCGTGGCAGAGAAAAATCAACATTTTTAGCCAATTCAGGCCAAAATTAAGATGCCCCTGAATAACAATATTTCGGTTATTGTTGGTTGTTTTGACCAGGCCAGAAAAATATTGAAAAATGTAGAAAGATGAGTTGCTAAATTGCTTTTGCCCAAAACTTTTTTTTTTAATAAAAACTATCAATTGTCTTAAAATGGGGGGAAACTTCTAATGGATTTTTTTTTTAAAAAATGTTAAAATGTTAAACATGGATCAATTTGGTAACAGAATAGAGACAGAGACAGAAAAAAAGATGTTCTTACAATGCAATTTTTTTAAAAAAAAAATCTTTTAGGAATCTTTTTTTTTTTTTTAGAAATCAGATGTTTAAAGAGTCAGGCTCCAAATTTTAATCTTGCTTTCTGGCCTAAATGCTGAATACAGTAGCATCATTTATGGGTGGATTTCCCACAATGCCTCTTTCCCAGGACAGCAAGCATTGTGAGAAATTGCCAGAAAACTGACAATGTTCTCAGCTGGAGGGATTCCATAATTATTGGGCAGGGGGTTGGACTAGATGACCTATAAGGTCCCTTCCAACTCTGATTATCTGGTTATCCGTTATTTGTTATTCTAACAATATTTGCCACTCAAACCGAATGTGGATTTTCTCCTCAACTCACCCATAACAGAATAGCAGAGCTGGAAGGGGACTTTGGAGGTCTTCTAGTCCAACCCCCTCCTCAAGCAGGAAACCCTATACCATTCCAGACAAATGGTTGTCCCTTCTCTTCTTAAAAATTTTCAGTGTTGGAACATGTACGACTTTGGAGGCAAACTGTTCCGCCAATGAATATTTCTAATCTCCATCCTCACCCTCAGCAGAGCTGAAGAAGCTTCTTGGATAAGAAGTGAAACCAAGAAAAACCAGAAAGTCCACTTGCCTCTTGGGAAAAAAAGCACCTTTGGTCCAACATTGGAGGGGGTTTTTTGGAAGTTTTTTATTTTTTTTACGCAAACATAAACAAAACATAAACATGAAACATAAAAATCTTTCAATTATAGACAGTGTGTCAATTGATACAAATCTCTTGTGCACAATCTCTGCAGTCTTTCCCTTCTAATTTGAATTAATCCTCATATTATAAATCAGCTATATATATATATATTATCATTATTAATTGCTTATTAGGCTGTTACTAATATTCCATCATTTTATGTGAGCAAATCACCATTTTTACTTAGCCTACTTTATAACATTCATTTCCTCATCACCGTTCTATTCAATAATAATGTATCCTTGGACAACTTTGTCTCTACAATACTATTATACTTATAGAGTATTATAAAATATTTCATTTCTCTGTTTTTATAACCATTGATAAAACAAATCCCATGTCTTATAAAATTGTTTACCTTCTTGCTCTCAAATTTCAAATGTCAATTTACTCATTTCTGCGCACCCTATTATTTTCTTGATAACTTCATCTTCCATTGGAATTTTCTCATTTTTCCACTTTTTAGCAAATACAATTCTAACCGCTGTTAATACATTACAATCAAATATGTCAATTCTCTACTGTATATTTCAGGTATGATGCCCAATAAAAATATCTCCGGTTTTAAATTTATGTGCTTTTTTGTCATTTTTTTCAACTATGTGTGGATTTTAGTCCAATATCTTTTAGCCTCTACACACATCTACCACATATGACGATATGATCCAGGTATCTGATGACACTTCAACACTGGGAGTTTTTTAGAAGAGATTGGACAGTCATTTGTCTGAAATGGTATAGGTTTTTCTGCCTGAGCAGAGGGGTGGACTAGAAGACCTCCAAGGTCCCTTGCAATACTATTGCTATTATTGTTATTATTAATTCTAAGTCTGATTGAACTCAACATTGATCCCAGAAAGTCCTCTACTACTTCCACAAAACTGGAGCTCAAGAAGATTGTGGGAGAAAACCTGCAGGTAACTTGTGCCAGCAAGCAGTTCAGGATGGATGAGTATAGATCAATTTAGTTCTTGCACTGGCTAGAGAGAATATTTTGAGTTATCAGCTCTCGTTTTCTCCCAATGCAAATTCCCCACCTTTCTTTCTTTTCCTTTTCCTTTTTCTTTTTCAAAGAGTGACTCGGCTTTGCTCTCCATGCCAATAGCATCCTTTGCACCCCTGGCTGTGTTCACTTCCATCAAGGATTTCCTTGCTGGGTTTCTGTCTGACCCACCCATGGATCCAGAGGCAGCCTGTACCCTGATCTGGATTAGAACAGGATGGGCTCCTGCCCTCCTTCCTTGAAGCTGACCAAAATGATTTGTCTTTCCCTTCCCCCAAAGGTTTCCAAAATGCAACCTCACCCTGTTAATTTTGCAGAGCAGCTTGTCAGGATGTACAAAGATCAAGCCCATCCTTTCAGCAGCGTGGGAAAAAAGTATTTTACTAATCCATATTTATTGGTGTAAGAAAGCAGGGCAGGGGGTTTAGCTAGGGCAAAAGACACGAGGAGCATCTGAAGAATGCTTTCTTACTATTGGAGTTTACACAGCCCCCAAAACTTTGCCTTTGTCCCTGGATCAGTTACATTTTGTTCTTTTTTCCCCCCTTCTTTCCTTTCCTTTCTTTTCCTTTCCTTCCTTCCTTCCTTTTTTTTTTTTTTGAGGGGGTTCCCTCCACCCATCAGAGGTTGCCAGGCAACAAGAGAAGACTAACCAAGATATTTTCTTTCTTACAAGTGGAGCAGAAAACATTACAGAGGGGAAAGGAAGAAAGAAAAAAAAACAAGGAAAAGAGAGAAAGAAAGAATGAAAGAAAAGAAAGGCAGAATATGAGAAAGGAAAAGAAAGAGAAAGAAAAAAGAAAGAATAGAAAGGAAAAGAAGGAAAGAAGAAAGATAAGAAAGGAGAAGACAAAGAAAGAGAGAGAGAGAGAGAGAAAGATAAAGGCTTTAGGCCCAGGAGAGAGAGGGAGAAAGACAGGGGAAAGAAAGAAAGAAAGAAAGAAAGAAAGAAAGAAAGAAAGAAAGAAAGAGATAAGAAAGGATGAGAAAGAAAAAAAAAAAGAAAGAAGAGGCAATGGCATCAAATTCTTCAAGCCTGGATGTCATCCTTCGAAGACTCCAAGTCCCTCAAGGCTACGGGTGCAGGGAAGGAATGAACGACTGACTATAACCAAACCTGGATATTTTGAGAAGCTCAGAAAAAAGAGCCTTCTTGGTGGTGAACAGGCCAGGTTCAGAAATCTCACTCTTCTCTCAAGGTGACTTCAGAGAATAAATAGCCTCAGAGAGCGTACAGAGTGCCACCAGAGAAAACAGAATAACAGGGTTGGAAGGGACCTTAGAGGTCTTCTAGTCCAGCCCACTACTCAAGCAGGAAATCCTATACCATTTCAGACAAGTGGCTGTCCAGTCTCTTCTTTAAAACCTCCAGTGATGAAATACCCACAATTTCTGAAGGCAATTTCCGTTCCACTGGCTAATTGTTCTCACTGTTAGGAATTTTCTCCTCAATTCCAGGTTGCTCCTCTCCTTGATTAGTTTCCACCCATTGCTTCTTGTCCTGCCCTTCAGAGTGCTTTGGACCTGAAGCTTGACCCCCTCTTCTTTGTGGCAGCCCCTCAAATATAGTCATGGTCCTCCGCTAGTCCTACTTTTCTCTCGACTGGCCATAGCCAATCTCTGCAACTGTGCAAAAGTCTCATGACAGGAACATTTGATTCTTGCACCTAAATGACCACTGGACATATATTTATTGGTTGTACACCAGGAACACAGGAAGGGTGTCAGCTACAGATGGACACCTTTTAAAATCAACCCAACTGATCAATACACTCTTCCAAGCCCAGTAGGAAAAGGTGTCCTTTTCACAAGCTGAAGAGGAACAAGGCACCATTGTATTTAAAAAAAAAAATACAACCACCACCAAAAACTTACAAAACTAAATATAATTCCAGCTCTAAAATGTCGACACCTGTAATCTGTTTGCACACTTCCACGCTCAGATCTAATTGACTTGAGTGGTTTGTGACAAAGCAGCATTATAGGTGACTGCACACCGTAAGATAAAGGTAAACATAAAGTAACAGAAGCTGGTGGGTTTGGGTACTTTCTGGAATGGGGATATAGCAATTGCTTCTTATACTTTTTTGACCTGGGTTTAAAACATGGGGATATCTGTGAGTTGAGGCCTGCATATTTCTCCAAGAGGGACTTAAAGCTAATTGCATGCTTTGGCATCCATCTCTGGGTAAACCCACTTTCAAATAGAAAGATGCTTATCATAAACCAACATCAGCACAAGAATATGGCATCCAGCAATGCAGCCAGGCTTAACCAAACTGTTGAAATATGATGGCTACCTCCTCTTCAGTCCAGGTTTGCACTCTGAAGGAAGGCACTTAGCTTTGATCAAACAGCTCCTAAATCTCGCAATGCATGTCTATATGCAGAGCAGAAGTCCAACCCGGCCACAGGGCAGCTGTGCAAGAAGAAAGTGAGAGTGTGGAGTGTGACCTAAGAGATTGTGTTGAAAAGCAAACCGGGGTCGCTAACACACTCGGGGGTGAAGAATCAGAAAACCTGGGCAAAGGGAAGGAAGTGATGGAAGGGAGATGGGAAGACATTTTGCCAATTCAAGGTTCTTTTTCTCTGAAAATCCCATCCATTCATTGTGTGTTTGCCTCTGGGGACCTTTACAAAGTGTCTTTCTACAGTCCATCCTTGTCTGAACAGGAACTTTTCCAGAAGCCTTTTAAAATGAGATGTGGGTAGACAGGATTGAAGGGAGGATTTTGTACTAAATTTTTTTTTTTTTATTGTGGTAAGATTTTAGGTTAAGGCACTTCTTGGTCCAGCCTAGCTAGCTTCCCTCCAGGCCAGGCCAGACTGGAAGGGGGTGGCCTGTGTCTTTAAGAGACACCCCAGCCTGCAGCTGCCATGCCTGCTCCCGTGAAAGAAGTCGAGATTCATGACCCCTTGAAAACACAATAGACATTTATCACCCTGTGGTGTTATTCAGATCCAGTACCAATTGAATCGCATCACGATTCTCTCTTTCACCAACCTCTGCAACGCACGTATTGTTGCCTGGCTCCAGTAAAAAGCCTGGCCCTGGACAGAGGCTGCCTTCAGTTCGCCCCGGCACTTCGGCGGGGGAGTGCATGGCAGTGCGGTGCCCAGCAGAAAGCGAGGGAAGACAGCAGTGGAGAGAAAGAGAAGAAGAAAGAGAGAGAAAGAGAACGAGAGAGACTTTCGGCCCAGGAGAAAAGAAAGAAAGAAAGAAAGAAAGAAAGAAAGAAAGAAAGAAAGAAAGAAAGAAAGAAAGAAAGAAAGAAGGAGAAGGAAGAAAAAGAAGAAGGAAAGGAGGAGGAAGAGAAAAGGGAGAGATGAAGGAAGAAAGAAAGAGTAAGGAGAAGGATAAGGAATAGGAGTTTTAGAAAAGGAAAGAAGGAACAGAAGGAAAAAAAGAAGGAAGATAGAAAAGGGAAAGAAGAAGGAAAGAAGGATAACGGAAGGAGAAGAGGGAAGGAGGAAAGACAGGAAGGGAGGAAGGAAAGAAGGAGAGAAGAATAGTAGATATATGAAAAACTGTTCGGACAGCTAAGAGAGGAAGGAAGGAAAGAGGGAAAGGAAGGAAGGAAGGAAAGGGGGACAGGAGAAAACGAAGGAAGGAAGAAGGAAAGAGGAAGACAGAATAGGAAGGAAAGGACCACGCAAGGAAGGAATGAAAGAAATAAAAAGGAAGCATAGAAAGGAACAGAAGAGGGAAGGAAGGAAGGGAGAAGGATGGCGCAACCAATAGCCCTGCATGCGGGTTCTTTAAAATGCTGCTACAGCGAACTCGAATATTCTTGTAGAGGCAATGTTTCAAATATTTCAAACATGAAGAGTTATTTTCCCGCCTGCCAATTGTTTACCTTTTCTTGGGATCATTTTGTGTAAGGTCTCTTAACTGTAATGTGATACCTTATTTGGCCTGCCAAGTGAAGCAGAACATAATTTCATAACTTCCGAAAGAGACAGCCCACTTGGAGAGACCGTCATTCCTCTGTCCCCAGACTCAACGCCGAAATGGAAAGCGGCCGCCAAGGATGTCCTGGGTTGTCTCGTGTATGAAAGCTGCAGCAGAAGTGAAAGCCGGGGAAAACACCCCCCAGGAGCAAACGAGGGGGGACCCCCGCCCCCCCAAGCGCCAGGGACCCAGCAGACCGCGAAGGGCAGGGAGAAGAACCCGGGAAGCCAAGCGGAGGAGGAAGAGAGAGAGAGAGAGACCATCAGACGGGTAGAGGAAGGATGGAGAAGGGAGGATGAAGATAATGGGGGGGGGGAGTAGCATCTTTTCACCACCCGTCTCTTCAGGCCGCATGGTTCTCAGTGTGTTGTGGAGTGGTGGGGGGGTTTGATTTCTCTCCCTTCTGCCGACATCAACCCTTTCCCCCCTACCCTCCTTTCTTTACCTTCCTCCTTCACCTCCTCACGCCAAATGCCTGCTTGGGTCTGGGGGGGCTAACCCGCAAGGAGAGGCAATCCGCCCCCCCCAACCCTTGGCTTGGAAGAAAGCTGGGAAGGTTTGAGGAACAAGTGTAATTTGCGGGGCAACGCGGGCTGGTGGGGAGAAACCCCCCAATCGAGGGGGCAGGCAGAGAAGGGAGGGGGGCGCACCTCTCCTGCGTCCAGGCTGGGGGTGGGAAATGGCAACGGTCACCATTATTATTAGATGATTATGCATCATGCATCATGCATCAATCATTGTTGATTGTTTTGTTAAGTTATTGCTGTTTGCTAGTTATATATTGGCTATGCTATATACATTTTTTGCTTCTCCTTTGAGCCTGGTTCCCTCTGATTGCCTTGCCTTATCTGCAAAGCCTCCAGGGCTGACCCACTCCAAGTCCATGCTGGGGCCGGGCAATTGCGAGGCGCTGAGGAAGTGGCGTTAAGGATTATTATTTTTGGGGGCGGGGGTCAGCTGGCTGGCTGGCTGGGTTTCCCTTCAAAGGCTCCCCTCCCTCTCTTTGGAACCAAGCTTTGCCAACCAGCCCGCCGGCAGATTGGGCATTTCCCCCTCTTCTCTGGGGCTGCTGGGTTTGGGTGGGGGGTGTTGAAGCTTGGCACCTTTATATATATATATATTCACTTCAAAAGTGAAGAAAGAAAGAATTTTATTGATATATATATATGTGTGTGTGTGTGTGTGTGTGTGTGTATATATATACAAATATATATAAATTCNGTGTGTGTGTGTGTGTGTGTGTATATATATATACAAATATATATAAATTCTTATATATATATAAAAATATATATAAATTCTTTCCTTCTTCACTTTTGCCTGGGTCCCTTTTCCACGCCGTGTTTTCCTCCGGAGAACCCGACTTTCACGTGTCTGGGCGCGCAGGTGGGGACGGGAAGACCTGTGGGTCGGCGGTGTGTAAAGCGTGCGTACACACACACACACACGTATACACATAGCTCCCAGTTTCTGAGCACGTTTCCTCCGCCTTATATAAGGGAACCTCCAAAAAAGATCGACCGAAACCATTTTAAGCAGAATCAAATGGCTTTCTTATTTAACTGATCTCCGGATTTATGCTTCTTTTTCGTAGGGATTTCCGCACGCTCCCTATAATAGGATGGGAGAAAAATCTTCAATTACCCCAGGAGCTTCCATTTTTTGGAGAGAGAGAGAAAAAAAAAA